>JAOSBN010000007.1:6138270-6198210 GCA_027563595.1 Erythroxylum suave | reverse complement strand
TTTCTGGGTGAGAAGATTTATATCTCCAGTCCTTTCTTAAGCTAATATTTTCAGAAATGTCTACTACTTTATTAGTAAGATTGTCTGATGGTGGATCATCTGGGTTACTGTTCAAGGGAGCAGATAGAGTTTCATCATCAAAATTGTCTCTCCTATCTAGATGAGAATCATCATCAAATTTTAATTGCATAGATTCTTCAACAGATTTAGAAACAAGATTATAAACTTTATAAGCATTAGAACTAATATAATAATCTAGAAATATTCCTGAATTGATCTCAGAATCGAATTTATCCAAATTTTCTTTTGTATTCAAAATAGTGCATTTGTAACTAAAAGGATGAAAGTAAGAAACATTTGGCTTTCTTCCCTTCCATAAATCATGTGGAGTTTTATTTAAAATAGGTCGCAGAAATACTCTATTTTGAATATAACAAGTCTTATTTACAGATTTTGCCCGAAAGTACTTAGGAAGATTCATTTCATATAGCATAGTCCTTGCCATTTCCTGAATCGTCTTGTTCTTTCTTTCTACAATTCCATTTTGTTGAGGAGTTCTAGGAGTAGAGAAATTACGGAAAATTCCATTCTCTTCACAAAACATTATAAATTTTTCATTTTCAAATTTTCCACCATGATCACTTTTAATACCAGCAATAGAAATTCCTTTTTATTTTGTAACTTTTTGGATAAAACTTTAAAGCATTTAAAAGATTCATCTTTATAAGATAAAAACAATATCAACAAAATCTAGTAAAGTCATCAACAATTACAAGCCATACTTCTTTCCACCAAGACTTACTATTCTAGTAGGTCTAAACAAGTCTGTATGTAACAGCTCTAGTGATCTAGACGAAGTTACAATGTTCTTAGATGAAAAGGATGCTTTAACTTGTTTTTCTTTCTGAGAACTCTCACAAAAGAAATCTTTATTAAAACTTATCTTTAGTAAACCTCTTACCAAATCATGTCTAACTAATTGGAAATATGTTATCAAACTAACATGTCCTAGCTTTTTGTGCCAAATTAGTTTTTCATTATCTTTTGATATAAGACATGAAATATTTTGACTTTTCAAACCATCTACATTAATTTTATAGAGATTGTTTCATCTCTTGGTAGAAAAGAATATGGACATGTCCTTGTTTTTAACCAAACAAGAATTTTGATTAAAGGATACTTCAAAACCAAAGTCACTTAATTGACTTATACTGATTAGATTATTCTTCAAACCATCAATTAGTAGAACATTATCAATAGATGAAAAGGAATCTTTACCAATGTTATCGACCCCAATAATTTTGCCCTATGAGTAGTACTTCTTCTAGAAAATCCTAAACCACTTTTATCATCAGGATGTCTATAACTTCCAATGATATTATTCATCCTTTTTGTGCTTTCTATAAATTTTGATAAATATGCTAAAAGACTATTAATCCTTTATTTTAACCGATTAATCTCCTCAGATCTATCTACAGTTACATTCTTTTTCATATCGTCTACTTGTTTCTTAAGGAAGATGTTTTCTTCTTCTAATAGCTTTGTTTTCTTATAATTTTCAACACACTTCTATTTTAACAATCTATATTGTTTCAAAATAGCATATGAATCTTCTAACAATTCCAAGTAAGCATGCTGAAGATCATTAAAGTCAGAGATTACCTCATCATTGCTTTCACCTTCAGCTACCAAGCATGTATTTATTGGTTTTGATGAATCTAAATTAGATTCAGATTCAGAAGAATCCAGATCTTTCCATGTTGCCATCATACCATTTGTTTTCTTGATTCTTCTTTAATTTTCCTTTGACCAAGGGACAATCAGACTTGTAATGTCCTGGTTTATTACACTCATAGCAAATGATAGAGCTTTTGTCATTCTTCAAATCTTCTTTGCTAATCCTACTAAAAGAGGAGTCTTTATTTCCCTTTTTCTTTTTCCATATCCTTCTAATTTTTCTTGAAATGAAAGATAGCTCATCTTCATCTTCACTTGAATCTTGATCAAATTCACTGACATCATCATTCTTGATTTCTTCAATCTTTAATGCTTTTAAAGATGTACTTCTATTTTTCTGTATCTTCTGATTCTTCTAACCATCCTTCAATGCAATAGGTTTATCCCTTCTTGGTTTATCTGCTACATCAAGCTCTACTTCATGAATTTTTAAAGAACCAAGCAATTCATCCAACTTTATCTTGATTAAATCCTTAGTCTCTTGTATTACTGTTACCTTGGGTCTCCATCTTTTTGGAAGACTTCTGAGAATCTTTCTGACATGGTCTTGAATATCGTAGATTCTCCCACAAACTTTAAGTATATTACTAATTGTTTAGAACAACTCATGAACTTTCATTTTGAACAACTCATACTAATGAACAAGAATACCAATCTTGGATTATTTCACCTGGTTTGTGCCTTCATGTGCAATGGCTAATGGGTCCCACATTTTCTTTGCAGATTTGCTTCCATGAACCTTATCATATTCACTTCTACTTAAAGCACAACTTAAAAAGAGCTTGGCCTTTGAGTTTAAATGAACACTAGCTTTCTGATCGACTGACCATTATTCATGAGATATGCTTTTCCCTTCGGAGTCTGTTGGAACATAAGAACCACTTTCAATAATATCCCAAAGATCAATGTGAGTGGATTCTATAAATAGCCACATCCTGTCCTTCCAATAATGATAGTCTTTACTATTGAATGTAGGAGGTCTTGAGACGGAGGCACCTTCAGCTATAAAAATATGTGATTCAGCCATGGATCTTTGTCCTCACTTTGTAACAATGTTTCTTGGAAACTTGTGCTTTGATACCAACAGAAGTCAATCACTTGTTAATATAGAAATAACTTATAATATGTAAACTACATAAGAAGTGGGGTTGAATTGTGTAATATCCTCTAGAATGGTTATCTTTAAAAACTTCTTGGTTTTCTTAAAAAATCAGATGATTACAAAACAACACACTTAATTTGTTAGAGTTATGCAACAACGGAAATAATATCTTTTTCTTCTAACTACGGAAATTAAAGAGATGAGAGTTAGAGAGTATGACACTGTAGTTTATCCTAGTTCATCCTTAACCTTTGGGCTACGTCTAGTCCTCAGAGTTTATATGAGATTTCACTATCTCTTCAATTTTACAAGTATTATATCTTCTCTCAAAGCCTCTTCAGGTCTCTTTCACAAAGTATTATTTATCTGCTATGTTAGCCTCTTCAGGCTCTAGCCTTCCTTTCACTAGAAAAATACTATTTGATCTTTTTCAACTCATGCTATAGGTTTCTTTGATCCCTATCTTTCTTCTTTTCACTCAGGATATTTTGTATAGTGAATTCTTAGTAAAAATTTGTTTTGTCTATGACTATCCTGATATTTATAGTCTAATTCGTCAATGATCTTTTTGAAAAAAACTGCTTGTAGAATCTTCAGAGATCTATTGTTAGTTGAGTCCTGTAACCGCCTCCAACTAACTAACTATCATTGTAGACCATATCATCTTGATTTGATTTGTATGCTTCATCTTATATCTTCATATAGTCTTATAACTTCGCATCATCTTATGTCTCTGCATCGTCTTATGGCTGTGCATCGTCTTATAACTTCGCATCGTCTTATGACTTCCCATCGTCTAATGACTGTGCATCTTCTATTGACTATGCATCTTCTAATGACTGTGCATCTTCCAATGCCTTCACATTGTCTAATGTCTCCGTATCATCTTATGACTATGTATCTTCTTATGAATGTGCTTCATCTTATGTCTTCCCATCTTCTTATGACTTTGCGTCTTCTAATTATTGTGCATCTTCTAATGAATGTCCATCATCTAATGTATTTGTGCACTTAATAAACACATCAAAACAGCTCATACACTTCTATTATTATCATTATTTGACTTTCTCAAAATCAATAGAAGAAGTGAAGTCTTCTTGACTTAGCACAATTATCATAGCAAGTGATCTTACAAAGGTGCTAAAAGATAAGCTTGTTAGTATATTACGAAAGTATAAGACGACATCAACATGGACTGTTGCGAACATTAAAGGTATTAATCCTTCCTTATGCATGCACATGATTTTTCTTGAGGAAACAACTACGTTTCACAACAGGTGGGTAAGTCCTTTGCAGGTGGTTCCTAACAAGTCAGGCATTATAGTTACAAAGAATGAGAGAGGAGAGATGGTTATGATTCAGGTGTAAAGTAGCTCAACTCAATAAGTCAAAAGGACCACTTTCACCTACCCTTTATTGATTAGGTGTTAGAATGTCTTGCTAGTTATGCTTACTATTGTTTTCTTAATGGTTATTCAGGTTGCTATTGCTCTAGAGGACTAAGAGAAAATGATATTTGCATGCCTGTATGGTACCTTTGCCTATAGAAGAATGCCTTTTGGATTATGGAATGGTGCATGGTAAGTATCTTTCTGAGTATCTTGAGAAAATCATTAAATTTTTCATCGATGACTTTACTATGTAGGAGAATTCATTTGGACAATGCCTGGATCACCTCATTTTAGTATTTAAATGGTATCTTGAAACTAACCTTGTTTTTAATTTTGAATAGTGTCATTTTATGGTTCAATAAGGGATAGTTTTAGGACATGTGGTCGATATTTCTGATTTGCATTGTGTTATAAGGTTCAAATTGTTAAGTTTTAGTGTTAAATTAAGTGTTGAGTGTGTATTTATGTGTTAATTGTGTTAGTTTAGATGTTTAAGTGTTTTTATGGGTTATTATGACTCTTTTAGCTTAATTATTATATATTTGGGGTACTTTCATTTGTTAGTTTTTCAGGGTAAATGGTGAAGAATAGAGAAGATGTGAGGAGTTTTGTGCTAAATTCATAGCCCACAATCGTGGCATAGCAGGCTATGATAGCCATATAGTAGGACAAGCTAGTAGTAACGAAGCCGTAATTGCGCACTTGGGGGCAAGATCATGATAGAGAGCTTGTAGTCAGGCCACAATAGTGACAGAAAATTTTAGACGCTGGCCATGATAGTGGCAGGCAGGGCCACTATTGTGGCTTACGTCGAACTGATACGAAAACTTAACTTTTGCAAGATTTTTGGACCGTTTTGACCCTGGATTAAACCTAGGGCTTCCAAAGAATAAATAGAACACGATGAGACAGATGCAACAGCCTTTGGAGAGCCTAGAGAGTCATGTAAGAGAGCTTTGATTCAGCAAATTTTGAGAGAAAACCTAGAGAGAAATCAAGAGATTGAGGAAGGAGACAAAGGAAGAGAGACACGGAGATGAGTTAGACGCGATGTACTTCCCCAAATAGGTGGTTCTTGCTATTGTTACCTCCATAACTTCGTTCCCAAATTATTTTCATTTATTTCATTTTTATTCATTTATAGAATTGAAATAGATGTTGAGAATAGTTGGGTTGAATGTTGAGTTTTTCTATACTCACCTTTGGGTTTTGATTCTTGAGATTAATAAAGTTTAATTGATTGTGTTTTTTGTTTAATTAATTTTGATTCAAATCTTCCATCATGAAGAAACTATGAAAGTCTCGATTTAGGAAGCAAAAGAAGTAGAAAGGAAGAAATTGATTAAGGAAGAAAGAGAACAACTCACCTTCATACAAGATAAACTGTTAGATGCAATGGAAGATTCAGGGTGTTTTGTTATTCCCTGTTTGTTGACAGTTCATTCGGAAAAAGGACAATGGTGAGCTTAACTGGTTTTCATAATTTTATTAATATTGTCCTTCTTATCAATTTACAGTTTTGTAGCTTACTTACAGGCTACAAAAAGGATGCAAGGTCATGTTAATGACCCTGAAGTAGCATGTTTAGTAGTTAGATTTAAATTGTTGTGTAGTTAGGTTTGTTTTAAATTCTTAAATAAGCTTTGAATAATTTGGAATGGTTTAGATTGCTAATTCTTTTGCTCTCTTGAATCAGTTATAAATAGAGCTTGTAGCCAGTTGAAAACGTGATATAGCTGAGTAACTGGATTGACATGCATCACAAATGTGTGCCTTTACGTCAAAAGACTATAATGACATTTCAACCAAGTTATTTAGACATATCTTAGTTGAGTAACCGGATCAACATTCATTATCAATGTTTGCCTCCGCGTAACAAGACTAAGTCCATGTTCAATAAATAAATAAATAAATAAACTATGTGTTTTCCTTAATAATCCTTCGAGGCTTCTAAATGGCTTGACTTTTCATGACAATGTACTTAGGAACAGTTACAAAGTGTGAAGGACAAAATATATATTAATGTGTGTGCACAATTGAAATAGGTAAATGAATTAACCTTTAGATCTTGATTAATTTGTATATTTAGCCTAAAGCTTTAAGACATAGATTTTTCTTGTTAATGATTAGATATAACTTGTTTGATTGTGTTCAAAATTAAATTTATTTCACGATGTTAAAGCCATTGTTGCATTATTACATTGCGTATTTATGTTTTTTGTTTTGTTTACTTGAGGACAAGACAATATTTAAGTGTAGGGATGTTGATAGTTATGATTTGCATTATGTTTTAGGGTTTAATTTGTTAAGTATTTAGTTTTAAATTAAGTGTTGAGTGTGTGTTTATGTGTTAATTGAGTTTTTAGGTGTTGAAGTGTTTTTATGGGTTAGTATGAGTCTTTGAGCTTAATTGTTATATATTTGAGGCACCTTTATGGGTTTCTTAGTGTTTTAGGGTAAAGGGTGAAGAATAAAGAAAATACGAGGAGTTTCGAGGTAAGGACATAGCCCACGATTGTGACAGAGAAGTCAAGCCATGATCGTGCACTTGGGGACACGATAGTGACAGAGAGCTTCTAGTCAAATCGTGACAGAAAGGTTTAGGCACTGACCATAGTCGTGGCAGGCGGGGCCACGATCGTGACCTACATCAGACTGATACAAAGACTCAAGTTTCGCAAGATTTTTTTAACCGTTTCAACCCAAATTAAACCTAGCTCTTCCATAGAATAAATAGAACATGATGAGACAAATACAATAACCTTTGCGAAAACTAGAGAGTCATGCGAGAGAGCTTTGATTCAACTAATTCTGAGAGAAAACCTAGAGACAAATCAAGAGATTGAGGAAGGAGATGAAGGAAGATAGACATGGAGATGAGCTAGATGCGACATACTTCCCGGAATAGGTGCTTTCCCACCATCTCTGCCTCCATAACTCCATTCCTAAAGTATTTTCCATTAATTTCAATTTTATTCATCTATAGAATTGAAATAGATGTTGAAAATAGTTGTGTTGAATGTTAAGTTTGTTTATACTCACCTTCGGGTTTTTATTCTTGAGATTAATAAAGTTTAACTGATTGTTTTTTATTGATTTAATTGTGATTCAAATTTTGTTCTTAATAATTCAGCAACAAACTGAGAGGCTCAGCTAGGTGAAAATAATCAATTTAGGCTAACGATATTTAGGAGAATTGATAGGTAAAGAAATGAATCAAACTGAGAGAATCGTGTAACGAGAGATCGAGCATAGGTTCCTGTTAGGTTAATAGACAAATTAGAACTAATTTAGGTTTTGGGCCAATTGTGAATCGATAGATCACAATTCCATAATTCAAATTAGGGACCATCAATTATGGTTAAGAATTATAACTCGAGAGAGAGAAATTCAACTTATGACCTTTTAGACCCATTAATTCTTTAATTACATAATTGGTTAGGTTTTCATTAGTTTCTAATAAAAATCCCTTATCTCTCACTTGGTGATTTCTAGGTTGATTTCGGATTGGGTTGTTTGATTGCTATTTTGTTTACACTTTGGCACTTTAATTTCTCATAATTGATTATTGATTGATTTAATTTTTTCATTAGTTATTTGTTAAAATTATCGTAGTTTAGGGCGACCTTAGATTTTGGGACTAGATTAGGCATCCTTATAGGATCGACACCTTAGATTTTAGGGCTAGATTAGGCTAGTGGTCTAATCCTCTCAACAATCCCATAAGGATCCATGTATATTGGGCTCAATTTTCTCTTCTTTCCAAACCTTATGACTCCTTTCCAAAGAGATGTCTTAAAAAAGAGTTTCTCACCAACTGCGTACTCCATTTCCTTTTAGTGTGCATTAATGTAGCTCTTCATTCTATCTTGAGCTGCTTTCGACCTTTGCTTAATTAGATTAACCTTGTCAACTGTCATATGGAGTAACTCTATTCCTATTAATTTCCTTTCTCACCAACTATTTCTTGTGCTTCAGCTCAGTTGGAGCCATTCTATGGGGTGGTATAGAAATAGGTATAGTATCTAGAATCAAATCGATGGCGAATTCAACTTCCCTTACTGGTGGAAAACTAAGTAAATCTTCTAGAAACATGTCTGGAAATTCCCTCACAATTGGAAAATCTTTTAACTTTCCTTTGTTCACCTCAGTGTCCACAATGTGTGCCAAGAAGGCTTCACACCCTTTTCTCATCATCCTGTTAGCTAGTAAAGCTAAAATAATTCTTAGTGATGGTGTTTTTCTTTCTCCCTTAAAAGTCACCTTCTCAGCCTTGCCAATACCAAATTCTACCCCTTTAAGGCTACAATCTATATTTGCATGATATTTCTCCAAGGTATCCATTCCAAGTATAACATCTAGGCCCATTAAATCTAAAGGCATTAAGTCCACTACAAGTCTAGCACCATCAATAAAGAGTTCACAATATCTATATCACATTCTTCCCTACAGGAGTAGTAACAATCAATGGATTACCTAATGGCACTAAATTAACATCATGTAATGTCATGCTTGTAGAAACAAAAGAATGTGTGGAGTTAGAATCAATCAATAAATATACTTCTGAATCAAATAATTGAGTTATACCTATAATAACTTCAGGTCTGGTTATAGCTTCATCTCTTGTCATGCCCCTTCCTTGTGCCCGACCCTTTAGTATTCCTAGAGGAATAACCTTCTTTGCCACTCTAGAACTTCCCACCTCAATGGCTGGCTGGGTTCCTACTATCTCAGCTCTCTTTGGAGCTTGCATCTACGACCTATCTTGCCTTGGTGCTTAGGGACATTCCCTGACCATTATCCCTTCTCTCCATATTGGAAACATACTCCTAGTAACTTGAGGCACTCTCCTCTATGGAACTTCCCATAATGCTCGCATTGGGGGTTTGTATACTTACTCCTCTCCATCCTTCTGTTGCCTCCTACAGTTGAGTCTAGCACTGAAACTGCCCCTGCTTGCTTATTCTTAGTAGATCCACTACTTCCTACTTTGCTTTACATGTGGAACGTCCTCATACTCTTCCAAGGAATGGGGGCACTTATTCCTTTCTTGGAAGACTGTTCCTTGTTCTTCCTCTTTCTGTTTACTTCATACTTTATGTTCTCCAGTTTGTCAGTATAGAGTGCAGCATCTACCAACAACTGGTAAGCACAAAAGTTGTGGATAAATACTTTATCCTTTATCCCCAAATGAATTCATCTCTCAAACTTACGACATTTATCCTCCTCATTCTCAACAATGATGGCTACATACCTTGAAAGTTGGGTGAAGTTAAGCTCATATTCACTCACACCCATGTCCCTTTATGTGAGATTTAGGAATTCTCTGGCCTTCTCTTAGACATAGACTTTTAGGAAGTATTTCTTCCTAAAGGCATCCAAAACTTCCTCTATGACGATATCGATGGTATGACCTAACTATGGGGCATTGATTCCTAATAATAGAGTGCATCCTCTTGCACCAAGCTCACTGCATAATCAAATTTCTCTTCATCGGAGCACTTCATCTATAACAGGACTCTCTTTGTCCTTCTTAACCATGCTTCAGCCTCTTTAGGATTTGTAATCCCATTAAAGTCTATAGCCCCATACTTGTAGAGCTTATCATACTATCTGTTCCTCTCCACTAGAGCTTACACTGGAATTTCTGGCATTTTGCCTATAACATGCATGAAAGCCTGAGCAAATGCTTGAAAGAAATGTACATCCATAGGGTTTACTTAGGGCATAGGAGGCGCAGGTAGTGGCACTTTATGTTGCACACTAGGTGCCTCAAAATCATGGGCAAAGTGTGTCCTTGCACCTTGTAGGGCATAAGATTCATCCGTACTTTCATGGTGAGAGCGAGATCAAGTCATAGCTCCTTGAGTTCTACTTCGAGGTGGCATACTCACTCCTTCAGTTTAAAACCATTTCAAATCTTTAGTTTATGTTTCATGTCAGGTTTAAACTTTACATTTGTGCATATAAAACCTTCTTAAACCATGCTTTATGCAAAAAAATTTCAAATCATGTGAAACAATACATGTTGTTCATTTAAATCAATGCATGTTCATTTCGTGTTTTAAACTGACCTATTTCATGCTTATGATACTCTTAAACCTAGTTGCTCTGATACAATAAATGATGTTAGGCCTTGTTTCCAAAGTCTAACTCGTAAGTTAAACGTGAGCGCGTCACTGTATAGGGTTCTTTTAATGGAACCTTATTAGCCAACCTAGTTCATCTTCATTCTTATAACATCCCAAAATCATATATGAACACTTGATATTTGACAATTCATTCTTATGTCTATATCCTCAATCATTACCCTAACATATCATTCATTTTTATCTCTTGTTTTCACATCAAACTAAGTACATTTCGAGCTCCATTCAAGCCTAATTGTATCATAGGAAAGCATCAATAAGTCCACAAGAAATATATATATACATGAATTTAGACAATTAGCATAACTTTCACTATGGATTTTTATTAAAGTCATTTAAGCATGGTTTCAAAGAGGACTTCGAGTTTTACAACTTCTGTGAAGACTTGATAGTTTTGTTTTGCATGATGTTTTATGGTCTAATTTGTTAAGTATTTAGTGTTAAATTGAGTGTTGAATGTGTGCTTATGAGTTTAAATATGTTAGTTTGTGTGTTTAAGTGTTTTTATGGGTAAGTTTGAATCTTTGAGCTTACTTGTTATATTTTTAAGGTACCTTGATGTGAGTGCTAATGTTGTAAGGCAAACAGGGAAGAACAATGAAGATTTGAAGAGTTTTGGGAGGACATCAGTCACGATCGTGCACATTGGCCATGATTGTGGCGAAAAAGGAAGAGCCAGCAGCAGCCAAGCCATTACCCTGCGCATTGGGTTGTGATCGTGATAGAAAGTGTCAAGTCAGACTATGATCGTGCACTTTAGGCCACAGTCATGACAGAAAGGTTAAAGTGTTGGCCGCTATCATAACACGTAAGGCTACGATCTTGCCTTGCGTCGGGCTGACATGAAAACTCAAATTTTGAGTGGTATTTTAGGCCGTTTCAACCCCGAGTTTGACCTAGGGCTTCCACAGAATAAGTAGAACATTACATGACAGCCACCAGTAGTCATTAGAGAGTAGAAAGACTTAAGCAAAAGGTGAGATTCTGCCACTCCCGAGAGAAACCCTAGAGAGAGGTCAAGAGATCGAGGAAGGAGACAAAGGAAGAGAAACGCATAGATGAGCTGGACACAAAGTACTTTTGGGAACAAGTGGTTTCCTGCCATCACCATTTCCGAGATTCCATTCCTGATAGTATTTCCATTTATTTTAGTTTTATTTATGTATAGAATTGAAATAGGTGTTGAGATTTATTACGTTGAATGTTAAGCCGATTTTATACTCACCTTTGGATGCTAATTTTTAAGATCAATGAAATTCAATTGATTTGTTTTCTATTTCTTACTTCTGATTGAATTATATATTTAATAATTTGGTAATAAGTTGAAAGGGTGAGCTGGGTAAAAATCATTGATTTGGGTTAATAAGAGTTAGGTGAATCAATAGGTAAGGAATTAGATTAAAACGTTATAATTGTGTAATGAGAGATTGAGCATAGATTTCCGGTAAGTTAATAGACAACTTAGAACTAATTTAGGTTTTAGACCAATTGCAGATCGAGAGATCGTAATTTCTATAATTTGAATTAGGGATTATTAATTAGGGTTAAGAATTATAACTCGAGAAAGAGTGAAATCATCTAGACCCATTAAGTTAGTGGTTATATAATTGGTTAGGTTTCATTTAATTTTGAATTAAATCCCCTTTCTCTCCTTTGGTTATTTCTAGGTTGATTTCGGGTTGGGTGTGAGTTACTGTTTTGTTTATTCTTGTTGGACTTTAATTTCTCAAATTTGATTATCAATTGATTTAATTTCGGCATTAGTTATTTAAGTAGCTTAGTTGCAAACTTAGCTGCCTTAACCTTTAGGATTAGTTTCCTTCCTCATGGGATCAACACCTTAGGTACTACGTGAAAGACCAATGTGTTTATGATAATTACCAAGGTTATTAATTGTAAAACTTAACTCATGTAACCTTAAACCAACAAATTTTTGGCGCAGTTGCCGGGGAAGGAGAATATTAGTTATTTAGGCTAAGGCTTTTCATCATTGTTTTGTTTTCAGATAAAAAAAATTTGAGAAGGAGATTGAGGCATAAAGTAGGGACATATCAAGACATTTTAGAGTGAGAAAGAGACATCTGAAGAGTTGAGTACCAAGATGAGATAGAAAGAACAATCATGGAAGATAGATATTATAGGGAGCAACGATATTTTACGAAGTACAATGAGTTACAGTTTGGTTGGGGAAATAACAACCCTTATTGGAACCCGTACAATTCGAGGTGGCAGAACCAACCTAAATTCTATTGGTCCAATAATGTAGTGACTCCTTTAGGAAATTAAGACCTAGCTGAAGTTCAATATGATGAATTTAGTTCATGGGCATCCAAGGTGGACAAAATCATGGATAAACTTGCGAATGTGGAAGAGAATCAGAAGAGATTAAATGAGCAAATTGATTTAGTAACGGAAAATCATGCCACTTCTATTCATAACCAAAAGATTCAAGTAAGACAAATTTCTCGTGAATTTTATAAGAGAAGTGTGGAGGACTCTTTAAGAAATATGGAATTACATCAATGAGAGCAATATAAGGCTATCACACTTAGGAATGAGGTAGAGTTAGAAGAACCAATGAGAAACCATGTTGAACCCTACCTTATAAGGGACCATAAAATTAGGAAAGAGGATGAAGAAAATGATGGAAACCCCTTATACTATCTGCTATATCTTAGTGCACCACGCTTGAACATAAAAAAATCTTAGGTAGGTGTTCACGCAAAGACCCCATCTTTTGGATTGATGATGAAGAAGAGAGACATTCCACATTAATGATGTATTTAAAAATTCAATGGTTAGTAACTTATTCAGAATAATTGATGTGTTCGAATCTTCTGAAGAAAAAGAGGATGAAGAACAGATGATGATAGACACCGAGTATGAAGAAGTTTTGGAAATCTCAGTTCGTTAAGTAGAAGAAGTAGACGAGACGAAGGTGCTTACTTGATTTCCATAATGTTATCTACATTGTCCTTTTGATTATTTTACAATTTGTGACTTACTCACAGGCTACAAAATTGATGTTGAATGAACCAAATGGAAGCAAACTGCTTATAATTGATCCCAGCTGAGTTTCAAATGATACAAGGTCAAGATAATGACCTTAAATTAACATGTTTAGTAGTTAGGTTTAAATTATGTCTAGTTATGTCGTTTTAAATTTTAAATAATTTTTGAATAATTTGGAATGGTTTAGATTGATAAATCTTTTGTTCTATTGAATCACTTATAAGATAGGGAAACACCCTTGATGTCAAGCAAATCTGGTCTCAACACTATCACCATCACCACCTCCATAGACGGTTTCGTGTTCTAACCCTTTTCTTTCCATTTTTATTAATATTTTCTTCTTATGTTTTCCATATATATTTTTATTTATTCCCCCTAATATGTTTATGTAACCTTCTCACATTGAGGACAATATGTTGTTCAAGCGTGGGGAGGGATTCTATGTGTTTGATTTTGGAATGTGATTCTGCATACCATATGAAAGTATTAGGTTGCATTGTGTGAGGTGTTTGAATGTGTCAATGGCTTAGATTGAGTGAAATTCTTTTAATTTTGGACGTAGTCTATTAGGTTGTGAACAATCATTAGCTTACAAAATTAGTGAATTATGGGGCGTTTGGATAAATATACAGCCTAATTAGGACTTAGGGTAAATTTATCACCCTCTAGATTGTCACATTCATTTATAATATGAGGCCCTTTAGCTTAAGTAGCTTAACTAGTATTTTTATGGAAACGAATAGCTAAGAGCAACAAGGTAGGTAATAAATTTGAAAAAAAGAAGAAAAAACTATTGGTTAAACAAATTGTTATTCCGTTGACCTTTGGGTTATGAATAGAGCTAGTAGCCAGTTGAAAACATGATAATAGTTGAGTAACTAGATCAACACGCATCACAAATGTGTGCCTTCGCGTAAAAGGTTATAATGACATTTCAACCAAGCTGTTTAATAAATGACTTAGTTAGGTAACCATATCAACATTTATGAAAAATGTTTTCCTCTAAGTAAAAGACTAAGTCCGGGTTTTAATAATTTTAAAAAAAGTGTGTTTAAATAAAAACCTACCGGACTTGTGATGAACTTGAATTTTCATGGAATATACTTAGGAACAGTTACAAAGTATGAGGGACCGAAAAATTATTAATGTGTGTGTACAATAAAAAAGGTATATAAATTAACACTTTTTTACATGTTATATATTTAGTTCAAAGCTCCTAGACACTTTTTACATGTTAATGATTTGACATAATTCGAGCAATTGTGTCCAAGATTAAAATTATTTCATGAAGATTAGAGTTATTATCTCATTATTGCATTACATGTTTTGTGTTGATATGAGTTTGTGTTTATTTGCTTGAGGACAAGCAAACGTTTAAGTGTGGGGATGTTAATAGTTTATGTTTTGTATGATGTTTTAGGGTACAATTTGTGAAATACGTAGTGTTAAATTGAGTATTGAATTTGTGTTTATGAGTTTAAATATGTTAGTTTGTGTGTTTAAGTGTTTTTACTGGTTAGTTTTAATCTTTGACCTTAATTGTTATATTTTTAAGGCACCTTGATTTGTGTGCTAGTGTTGTAGGGCAAACAGGGAAGAACAATGAAGATTTGAAGAGTTTTGGGCTAAAGGACATCGACCACGATTGTGCACATTGGCCATGATAGTAACAGAAAAGGAAGAGCCAGCAGAAGCTATGCCACAATCATGCGTATTGGGCCGCAATTGTAACAAGAAGTGTCAAGTCAGGCCACGATCATGACAGAAAGGTTAAAGCACCGGAGAAATTCATGATAAAAAGGTTAAAGCTCTGGCCATGATCATGACATGCAGGGCCACGATTGTGCCCAGCATTGGGATAACATAAAAGCTCGATTTTTGAGTGATTTTTTGGACCATTTTTACCTCAAGTTTTACCTAGGACTTCCACAAAATAAATAAAACATTAAATGGCAGCCACCAGTAGTCATTAGAGAGCAAAAAGACTTAAGAAAAAAGTGAGATTCGGTCACTCCCTAGAGAATCCTAGAAAGAAGTCAAGAGATCGAGGAAGGAGACTAAGGAAGAGAAATGCAGAGACGAGCTAGACACGAAGTACTCCCAAGAATAAATGGGTTCTTGTCGTTGCCATTTCTGAGATTTTGTTCCTAATAGCATTTCCATTTATTTCAGTTTTATTTATGTATAGAATTGAAATAAGTGTTGAGATTTATTACGTTAAATGTTGAGTAGAGTTTGTACTCGCCTTTGGATGTTAATTTTTTAGATCAATGAAATTCAATTGATTTCGTTTTATATTGCTTGCTTGTGATTCAATTTTATGTTTAATATTTCTGTAATAAACTGACAGGGTGAGCTGGGTAAAAATCATTAATTTGGGCTAACGAGAGTTAGGTGAATCAATAGGTTGGGAATTAGATCAAACCAGTTGAATTGTGTAACGATAGATTGAGTATAGATTCCTAGTAGGTTAATAGACAACATAGAACTAATTTAGGTTTTAGACCAATTATAGATCGATAGATCGTAATTTCCATAATTTGAATTAGGGATTATTAATTAGGGTTAAGAATTATAACTCGAGAGAGAGTAATTCACCTTAGGATCATCTAGACCCATCAAGTTAGTGGTTGCATAATTGGTTAGGTTTCATTTAATTTCGAATTAAATCCCCTTTCTCTCCCTTGGTTATTTATAGGTTGATTTTGGGTTGGGTGTGAGTTGCTATTTTGTTTATTCTTGTTGCACTTTAATTTCTCAAATTTGCTTATCAATTGATTTAATTTCTACATTATTAATTTAATTAGGTTAGTTGCAATCTTAGTTGCCTTAGCTTTTAGGATTAGTTTTCTTCCTCATGGGACCGACACCTTAGGTACTACATGAACTACCTGTGTGCTTGCGATAATTATCAAGGTTATTAATAGTAAAACTTAACACATGTAATCTTGAGCAAACAAGACCCCAAAGAGAGATTTTCGCATCTATAGGGTCAAAATTACACATTTATAAAACTGTCATGAGAATGTCCGCTTAGCAAATATATGTCCCTCTAAACGAATATGAACTGAGCTGAAACACTGAAATTCTCGAGAAGGTCCACTATTAAGTCCATCCAATGGACATTTACGAGCCAAATTTCATATTTCTAACTCCTACAAGTTATCTATGACCCCTCTTATACATATCTATCATTTCTAACTTATTTTTCTCATCATTTCCCCTTTATTAACACTACCATTTTAGCTCAATATCATTTACAACCAAATCATAATCTATATTTGGTCATCAACTCAAAAACACGATATTCAAACTTATACACATTCATTATAAATTTTTACAGATGTTAAACTCCATTTATCATCTTCATTTCATCTCGAACTTATCACACAAATTCTTCCCATTTCAAGACACCATAGTACTCTTTTTTTGTTAGATTAAGTTATAACTATCACACAAAAAGGAATAAAGTGTCCTACAGGCACCCTTTGTAGTGTCACTAACTTGTAACAATCATATCCTTGAAATTCGATCTCCAAAAATTACATACTTTATATCATTGGAAAGCTAAAAGGATAACTTCCAAGAAGACAACCTTGTCCAAATTAGCATAGGTTAATACAGTTTTTCCCATGAGTCATAGTACATATTTTACCCCTATGAATGCTTAAAAATGCAATGTGAAAACTTGGAAAGTCATTAGCAAAACATAAATATATTTCATTAACATCAAAGGAAAAGAGTTTTTATAAAACTTTAATGGGCAGTTCAACACCCAAATACATCATTAGTCTCACAATCTGAAATATAAATTATACATGTGAGTGATACTTGAATTATGGCTAAAGCCTCGAGTTTTTGTAAACTAACTTAAATACAAAATTATGCAATCTTGGAGTGGTGCCTTGACTCTCTATCACTCGATATCTTGCTCATCACTTGGAGATGGGGAACGAGAGGGGGGGTTGAGCTAGAAGCTCGTGGGTAACAAATTTATAGAGGAGAAACAAGAAAAACCATTGGAAATATTCATTGCCATAGTAAATTGCATTGAATCCATAAAACACGTATTTCTCAAATTATCAAGCTTGTCAACAATTCATAAACAATATAAGTCATGTATTCGTCAAACTTGTCGACAAATCGTAAACAACCTAAGCACTCATAATAGTTTCGGTAGTCCGCGTACATAACGGAGTTCTTGCAAAGCTCCGATAAACATGAAGGAGTTCTTGCGAATCTCTAATAAATGTGAGGGAGTTCTTATGAATATCCAGTAAACATAAGGGAGTTCGTGAAGGAGTTCCATGCCACTAATGGCCAGGCAGGAGAAGGCTTTAATGTAGTCAATGTGCACGTGACATAACATGATGGACCACCATAAACCCACACACAAGCATTAGTTTCATGACTTGTCAACATATTGCACAAAAGGCACATTTTGGAAACATGATTTCCATAAGCATGATATATTTCAAATACAATTTCCATCATCGTTTCATAAATCATCATCAAGATTCATGTACCTAACATATAGCAAATACTTCAATCATTCAAGAAGCAATAAATGCAACATTTATAAAGCAATTGAAATCATTTAAGTCTTTTGATTTGGAAAAAT
The DNA here is from genome assembly GCA_027563595.1 of Erythroxylum suave. Lineage (NCBI taxonomy): Eukaryota > Viridiplantae > Streptophyta > Magnoliopsida > Malpighiales > Erythroxylaceae > Erythroxylum > Erythroxylum suave. The sequence continues at coordinate 6,180,198 of JAOSBN010000007.1, read as the reverse complement.
ACTCATGGCTCATTAACTTAACTATAAACATGTAACCTACCTGGATTCCTTACTTAAAAACTTACTTAAAATTGGCTCTCCTCTTGATCCTCTTAGCTTACTTGATTTCCTTCAACATTGGGAAAAATCCAATTTAATAGGAATACCAATTGAGAACCTAAAAAGCATATTCACTAAAATTGATTCTAGAATACTTAAAAGCTTCATGAACTAAAACCCTTCCAAAAACCCATAGGATTGAAAATGGACTTACCTTGAATCTTCACCAAACAAAGAGATGTTTGACTCCAATGAAAGCTTTTCTCTTCCTCTTTCTTGTTCTCTTCTTGAATACCATCAAAATCACTCTTAAAAACTAAGAAAAGATGCTTCTTCCCCTTTTTCTCTCATAGATGGCTATCTCTCACCTTTATTTCTCTCTTTTTCGTTTTCACTTAATTCTCTCCCTTTATTCACGTTTTGCTCCTTCTAATGTACAAGACAACATTTTTCTTCTTCCAAATCTACCCTTAATGAGTGCTAAATGTGCACTTTACCCTTCCTTTAATGCTTCATGGCTTTTAATCTTAAGTGACATGCCAAAATTGCCCTCAATACATTCCTATTACTTTAATTTTCACTAACCAGTGAAATAAAATCTTACCAACACTATAATAAATAATTAAACTCTAATAATTATTCTATCATGACCTTATAATTTATTCTAAGGCAAAATTTCAAAATCCATGCTTATTCCACAAAATATCATGCCTATCTCAACAAAAAAATTTGGGGGCCAACAGAGTAGAATATCATTTGAGTCACTTAATGGAGCATGGTGCTAACACGTTCCCTATCAATGATGATTTTCCATATGAGTAGTTATAGGTAGTATAGTTGATAGCTCCCTGGTACGCTAATATAGTGAATTTCATGGTTTCACATCAATTTCCTACATATTTCATCAAGACACAGAATGAGAGGATGAAGAGCCAAGCAATATTTATGCATAAGATGATCTTTCCCGATGTTGACTTTGTGCGCATTAAGTCATTAGACGGTGTGTACCTAACAGTGAATTTCTTTCTATTTTTACATTTTATCACTCTTATGCATATGGAGGTCATTTTGAGTGAAATCGGACAACTCGCATGGTTCTAGAGTATGGGTTTTACTAGCAATCTCTATTTCGAGATGCATATGATTTCTCTAGGACTGGTGATAACTATCAGCATACTAGTACATTAGGTTTCTATGGGGAAATGCCTCAAACCCCTATATTTGTGAGATTTTTTATGTTTGGGCATGGACTTTATAGGTTCTTTTCCTTCCTAGTTTGGATTTTAATATATTATGCTTACCGTTGATTATGTTTCAAAATGGGTGAAACAAACAACACCTAAATTGATGATTTTCTAGTGGTTTAGATTTCTTGAAATCTAACATTTTCTTCAAGTTTGAAGAACCATGAGCCATCTTCAGCGACAAAGGGACTCACTTTTACAACCGGATGACTGAGGCCATCTTGAAGAAATATCAAGTGATGTATTGATCCTAAACCGCTTATCATTATCATATGAGTGCTCAAGTTGAGGTGTCCAGTTGAGAGATCAAGTTCATCTTAGAGAAGATGGTGAATCCCAGTAGGAAGGATTGGAGTTTGCACCTTAATGATGCCCTATAGGCTTACATGACTACATATAGGACTCCAATAAGGATGTCACCATTTAGGCTTGTTTTTAGGAAGCCATGCCACCTTCCAGTAGAGCTACAACACAAAGTTTACTGGGCAATTAGGAAGTGTAACATAAAGTTAGAAGCAGTTAGCTCCTACTGGCGATTACATGTGCAAGATCTTTTGCCCAAATTTATAGGGATAAGACTAAGGCATTCCATAATCGCAACATCTCTGAGAAGACATTTATGGTATGGAAAAATGTACTTTTATATCATTCACACTTCACTTTTGCTAGGTATCTTACGCTCCCGATGGATAGGTCCCTTTGAGGTTATCCAGATATATCCCTATGGAGCAATGGAGAATAGAATTGGCAAGACGAGAAAAGAGTTTAAAGTTAATGGACATCGTCTCAAGCCCTACTTTAAGGGATTTCAAATGTGCAACATGAAAGTTATGGGCCTCGAAGCTCTAACATATATTGGTTGATATCAGTTGACAAGGGTCAAGCTTGTGACCTTAAACAAGTGCTTGTTGGCTGGCACCCCAACCTTATCCTTTCATTTTAGTTCTTTGCTGTTTCAGTTTCTTATTATTGCTTTCATTTGAGTAACCTATCTGCTTTTTGTCTATTTTATTTTTAGGAATGCAAGACTACTTTCAAGTCATTTAGCCCTCTTTGATCTATGGGAGTCCTTCGATTCTCATCCCTTTTCTTGTGTTTTTATTGATTTTAGGACATTAGGGACAATGTCCCATTTAAATGTAGTGATAAGGCCAGCTTAAAATTTTTGCATTTTTTGCACTTAAACTGTGATGAATGTTGAACCATGACATTTTGTTATAGTAGTTGGACTGAGAATTGAGTGGTTTGCTTGAATTTGGCCTAGGCAGCTTGAGTGGAAGGTGAATCATATTGATTGATTGAAATAGTTAGTCATATAAACTCAGTCAATAATTTGATACTTGAGTGATTAGGTAATGTATGAACTTTTGATAGATTTTCATATAAGAACAAGCAAGGTTTTGAGCCTATATAACTACATTTCATAGTCACTCTATTTCTTTGTTGTTTGTGATGCTACCTAGGAAGATTACCTCAAGAACTTGCATTAAACTAGTTTGAAACTACGACATATGCTTTATGGAAATTTTTAAGGCCTTCTTTGTTTTGAACCCTTAGCTTAAATGACCCACTAACTCATTTTCTCCTTGCCAACTCTTCTGAGCCTGTAACCTTGTTTATTTTTGAATTAATCACCTTACATTGAAACCTGAAAACCTATTACTCTTACGCTGTCAAAAGTTTAATGAAGTAATGAGTGAGCATTTGATGTATATGATTTAAAGACTTTTGTTTTGTATTTAATTCTATGATGTTTTGAGAGGTACTTCTACTCATGTTTTATTGATTTGTGTTGCTATTGTTTAGTGTTAAAAAAGGGAAAAAGAAGAAAAGAAATGAATCTTTGTTTTCAACGTTATTGGTTAAAAGTGTTGTTATTTTTGCTACTAAAGAAAACGTAGTAGCATTAATTAATGATGATTAGTTGTAGTTCATGGTATTTATATGCATACCTTAGAATTTTTATTTGGTTGTCCCTTCTTACTTAGTACTTTGTTAAAGTTACCTTTTCACCTTTTTGCCTTGCCTTAACACAAACCTTATTACAACCCTAAGTAAAAACCCTTTTTAATCGATGATAGGATGTAATCTATGTAGTAGATAATTGGTAAATTTGCAAGCTTATAGTATTACAAGGAGTATTCAGTGAAACACTGACTTTAAACAATTGAGTGAAACGAGTGAATATCGTGAGGAAAATCCATAATAGTTTGATTTTACCTTTGATCATTAGTGTCTACCTTTGACTTTGTTTACCTTCATTGATGAAAAGATTATGATAATTATAGTAGTTCAATACTTAAGTTTGTTAAAGTTTAAAGGATTGCATATACTTAATTTTCTTTGAAAACAAATTGACATAATATCTTGGTTATTTATAAATTGCTCAAGGATAAGCAACAGTTCAAATATGGGGGTATTTGATAGGATTCAATTATCTTATATTTTCGTACGTATTTTATTGTCTTTTCGATCCTATTTTTGTATTTAAATACTCAATTTGTGTTCATTTTTTATATAAATATTAAATGATTGAACATAAATATATGCTAAAAGGAAGAAGTTTGACAAAGTTTGTCAATATAAGATGTTGTGATGAGCTTGTTAGTGTTTCAGGGCATTCAGAGGAGGTCCGAACCAACGCATAGGCCCATGATCATGACAGAAGCTTGAGCACTGGACCATGATCATGACAGAGAGCAGACAAATTACAATCATGCACTAAGGGCCATGATCATGGCCTGCACACAGAAACATGCAGGGTCGCTTCAGAATTTGAATTTTTGAGGGACTTTTTAGAGTTTTTAGTCGTGAAAAAACCCTAGGTTTACACTAAATGGAAAATACTATGTAAAGAAAGAGAAATGACCTAAAAAGGGCTCCCAAATCTATAACTTTTGGAAAAACTCCAAGAAGAGAGAAGGAGAAGCAGATAAATTATTGTGATGGCTTCAACACTTTCTTTATTTTTTAGCTATAGTCTTTTTTCATTCATTGAATTCCATAAGCTTAGTTATTCTTTTTCAGTTTCAATGCTTTATTTTCATTTGAATATATTAATATTCATTCCATTAGTTTAAAGATTTCTTAGTGCTAATCCTATTTTTACATGTTCTAGAATATTTAGAATGAATGTTTGACGAATTTTATAATTGAAATTTATGAATTTTTTAAGGAACCTTTATATTATATCTGTAGCACCGCACTTTCACCGAGCACGTATCCGTACATCTCGAGGATATTAAGATACAAACCCTGTCAAAGTGATGCGCTAGAACAATCAAGTAGAACTCATTGCATTTTTTGTAATAAACAATTTCAAATACCAATATTACAAACAATGTACATATCATCAAATTTTCAGTAATCATTTGGGCCCTTTTCAAAGTTAAAACATTTTCAATCATAAAATTATTACAATCAAAATTATTCACAAATAATGGTACAATATTTGCAGAATACATTCTTTAAGACAAAATAACAGAAAAATGTATGCAGACTTCTTGTAATAAATGAAGCTTGCGGAATACAATATTTAATACTAAATTTACAAATTATACGCAGATGCCAACTGATCCCGACCTCTATCTCTTATATTCAAATGCAGTAGTTAAACTCCAGTTGATCTAACTGGATGTCTTCTCTGAGCCTGAAAATATGTTGTAAATTAGGGTGAGTTTTGCAAATTTAATGAGTGGACCATCCTTAATGACTCACTTAATGACATAACACGTTAATTCATGTAATCACATAATTCACATTATTTCACTAATTAACATGTTAAATCACATACACTTCATATTCACTAAATTTATTTCATCAAACAATTTATTCCTATTATTCAAATCACACATATCAAATGCATATAAAATGCTCATAAGACTCACTTTCAATTGTTATTGCTATGACCGAGTGCCTGTAACTGTCCCGTATCCATTATGGATACCGGGCTCATTAATAATTGTCCCTTATCCATTGGGGATACAGGGCTTATTTTATATAGTGAGCTAAAGGCTCTTACCACATCTTAAGCTTTAACCTCTTTTTCAATTTCTGAGCTTTAAGCTCTTTTTCAGTAGCTACTCTGTCACAACAGCCTTTATCTTTCATGCATTCATGTAATCAAATGCACTACATTCACATGTTATGAAACAATCACTAGTGCTCAATTTTCGATATTCACATTCACATATATTCATCAGATCGATGTTCGGCATTCAACAATAATGTTGAAAATCACTTATTTCAGTCCAATTCACATACAATGGGCACTTCCTATGTCCTCAAATTTGGCAAACTCCTCAAACTATTAATGTCCAGAATTCTATCAATCACAATCATATTCAGTAGTAACTTAATACAGAAGTTTAAAACAAAACAAACAAGGATGTGAGACCGTCTAGGTTCACTCACAGTACGGTCCAGATTAGCATTAGCTTCCATGATCCAGAAATGACTAGATGCAAATGTTGAATCTAGTATATCAATTATATTCAACACATATAGTGCACACACATTATTAATTTCACATTCACATAAACATTCAATTATACACATGTGTATATGTGTAAAGTATAATGCATGCTCAAATTGACAATCCCAGGTATATTTCCTTTATTCACATCTCATAATCAATTAACATCTTTCAATCGTTCTTTAATTTCAAAAGCAATTTATTTGCTTTACTCATCTCATTTCTCATCAACTAGGGTCATTCAAGATCTCATTTAAACTTAATTACCCCATACGGAAACATCCTAGTAATGATTTGTTCATAAAACAATCAAAGGACAACTCTTTACCTCCATAAGTCTGGCCACGATCGTGACAAAAACATTTTGGAGCTAGCCACGATTATGAGGTAAAGGCCGTGACAGAAACTATTTTCGTTAGGTCACGTTCGTGGTGTTCATGTTGTAAGGGCCACGATCGTGCCCGACATTTTTCTTCTCTTATTCATCCATATTCAACACATATTTTTACGTCAATTTCACTCCAATTTCTCCATAATTCACTTCCTCTAACACAACATCATCCCACACCAATTCAAATACCAAATTTTATTGGATTAAACTCTCAACCTATAAACACTTGATTTATCACATTCAACCAAATCCCATCATTCATGTAATCCTATCCTTTTTTTTCATAACATATCTCATTCACAAAGCATTGAAGAATTATTCACTATGTTATGTTCTCATTTAACACTCTAAAAATTACACATTTAGATCCATTAGTATCAAACATGCTTTTCCTTAAAGTATAACATCAAGATCAATCAAAACTTATCACACATTTCACTAACTCTTCTAACATCAAAATTATATTCTTTTTAAGCCCTAATTAAGTCCAAAAGTATTATAGTGATATTCCTCATCTTTGCTAGGTTCAACCATGGAATAATCACCACATTACCATGGAAAATCACTGCCCACGATCAAGACATCCCAAGCCACGATCATGATAGAAACAATTTCCCAATATTCTTACAGTTTTCTCAGTTTTTCTCTTAATGGATTTTTAGGTCAGTTTTGTATGACCATTTTGGCCTAGATAAGAAGGTTTTTAGACAACACTTTCTTCTAATAAAATGTTACTATTTGTCTTAAGTTTCTAATGATATTAAATTTATGCCTTTTTGTTCCTTATCATGTATGACTATAGACTATTCTCATACCTCGACTAAGCATAACTCTTTACTTCAAGCCAAATTTAAAGACTATTAAGAACATAATCAAAATTTTGTTCCTTCATAACAATTTTAGCCTTATGTATCTAGTTTAAATTAAACCAAATCTCATCATATTTAGATTTCTAAAAGTCAAGATATGTCCAAATTACAGATGAATGTTCAGTAAAACACTCCATGTAGCATGTTTTAGCACATATTTAATTTCATTCTCATATTAGTTCATCTCTCTTTCTTAGTCTATCATTTATAACTTAACGACTTATCATTCCCAATCATGCTTAACTCCTTTTCAACTCAATATTATCCACACATGACTTAAAATCCATGATTGATCATAACACCAAAAACAAAACACATACGTATGCACATTCATCACCAAATTTCTGCACTTTTTCTATATCATGCTAGGGATCATTTATATCTCAAAAATCAACCCTATTACACTTCATAGTCTATTATTCATCATATATATACGAAATATGACATAAATTTACCTATTCTTCATCCACTTTACCAATAAATTTAACTATACTATCATGATCATTTCACCTCTAAAACTATCATCAAAACCATGTATACCAAGCAAGCCACAAAGAATAAAATGCTACTTACTTGATTTGTTCATACCTTGATCATTCACCATGAAACGCTAGCTTCCCAAGCACCATTCGTTGATCGCCATTTTAGGGATGAAAGGTTGGGTTTTCATCAACAAAGTGAAGGCACAACTATATGGAGTGGTAAGGTGAAGAAAAATGACAAAGCTTAACATTGATTTTTGAAGAGAAGAGAGTGTCATAGATTGTGGAGGAGAAGAATTAAGAAAAATGAACAAAAAATAAAGATAGAAGAAGGAGAAAACAGGGTCGTTGAATCTAAAGGTGTCTTGCACTTGAAAAATTCGTGGATGGATGTGTGGTATGGAAAGTGACACTTGTCACTTGCCACTTGTCACCATCCTATGGTTCCTAATGGGTGCCTTTTATTAACCAGTCCATTTGTCTCCAATTTCTAGTCTAATTGCCTCCCAAATTTCAATGAATATTGTCATTAAATCCCAATATCACTTTTCAATAATTCTACTACCAAAATTTTCAAAAAATTCTCAAATTTATGTAAAATTCCAAAATAAACATTTATATACTCCAAATAAACTTTCAAGTCATATAAATCACAATTCATATCAAAAATCATATTTATAAATAATTATATCTGGAAAATGTCAAGTGAGTGCATAAACAGGTTATTATAATATATGCAACAATCAATGTCACATATATGATGTCATGTTATGTATGAGTATGAAATGCATATTTTTAATCTCTCCCTTTTATTTCTTATTTATAGTATTTCTGACTCTAACCCTTAATATGGGAACGAGATGTTACAATTCTTGCCCCTCATTAAATTTCGTCCTCGAAATTTTTATCTGAATCATCAAAAACAAAGACAGGGATAATGTTTCCTCCATTTCCTATTTAACTTCATCACTTTTCTTCTAGTTGACTAAAATCGGTGAAATCACTCGGTCTTTCAATTACTTATTCATATATCCTTCCCTCTTAACTGATGCCTCAATATATCTCATATTTCTAGCAAGTTTCGCTTCCTATACTGATAATACATCTATGTTAGATCATATCGATATTTCTTAACATACTCATGTAACATGGTATGGATTTGATATATCTTTGTTGGTGAGATATATGCTCTCAATAACTTCATATGGACCAATACAATTCGGGTTTAGCTCCCCTTTTTAACGATCTTAAGCACAGGTGGTATTTTCAAAAACACTTTATCTATCTATTTTTATTCCATAACTTCGGTGTTCATCCACCTAACTTGTTCGTTTTTCTTGAATCACTTAATTTCTACTACAAATTCATTTCAATTATTAATAGCATCTCGAATCAATTTTAGCATTTAACTATCCTTGGCCTTTTTCATCTCCATATATAGGTTGATGACTTATTTGTCGTATATGCCTCATACAATTTCAAATTCAACCTCTCAATTATACAATGTATGGTCATACTAAGACTACAGTGACAATGAGTATTACAATCAAACTCAATTAGATTTGTATATTGATCTCATATTCCTCGAAGCTCCACAATATAAGTTCTAAATATATTTCCAATAGTTAAAACTGTTAGCAAATAAAACATTCAAGCACACCTTCAATTGCTTGTTTCTTCATCCTTAGCCGCTAAATGCTATCTCAGCATATGACTACCAGGATGTGTAACATTAGTTGCTATGTATGCTTCCTTCAAATTTCTTTTCTCAATCATTTATATCAGGTATACATACTCCTTACTTCAATCAAAATATATCCTTTTTTCCAATTCCACTTAAAATTCAAATTCATTTTTAATTTCTCCTTATGATTTCACAATTTCAAAATCCTAGCTTAGGGCTTTGCTAATCTTTTCGTGGAAAACTAATCTTAATTTCAATATAGCTAATGACACTTCATTTTGCCCAAATTTTAACTTAATTATTTTATAATCTTTATTGCACTAGATTTAGTAACTTCAACATCTGAATTTGTATTATTCTGTTATCCGATTTTCTGCTTAATGCATCAGATTACAACATGAGTTTTATTAGATAATACTCATTTGTACCATCAAGGTCCTTCAGTAACTCTATCCATTATCTCAGTCTCGTATCCAATTCTTTCTAACTCAATAATTAAGTTTAAGTCTAATGATCTGTACATTATATATACATATATATATCCAAAATGTTTCACTGTATATATAGTGTCTTCAAATCCTTGAAGCAATTACTATTGCAAAAATTTCTAAATCATGCACTGAACAATTTAACTCCTAAGACTTTAATAGTCTTTGATGCAGTATAGTAACATGATTATATATGTGTTAAGACTATTAAAGTAACATATTTTCCTGATTTGAAATATCACTATATCTTACAAAATCTCCAATCCAGTCGGAATAATTAACTTAGGTGTTATAAGCAAACGATTTTTTTAATTCCTTTTACATTCATTTATCCATCTAAATGGCAAATTTTTCCTCAAAAGTTTCTCACCTCATTATTACCTCTACTTTCTTTGGTTTACTAATATGCCATGTTCAGATACTATATAACCTAACATATTACTTAACCAAAAAGAGATTCACTTATATTTAACTTGACATATAATTATTTTTCCTTCATAATAAGTAAGGCTAACCTCAAGTGTTCAAAATGTTCTTCTCAACTTTTCGAATACATTCCATTTATTATCCATGATCACAGTCACCAGTCAATCCAAATAAAACTAGAACACTTTATTCATTAATGCCATGACTATTGTCCGAAGCAATTATCAACCAGATAGGCATCACCATAACTCAATTTGCCTATAACTAGTTCTCGAAATTCTCAACTAATTCTTCAATTGAGGTAATGATATTTCATGTTTTTCTTAGTCTCTCAATTGATTTCTTTTCTCAAATGAATTTCTCCATTCATTTGATTTCCTGTAATTTCTCATTGACATATTCTAATATCTATTCATTCATAATAGTTTCTCCACACATTTCAGTGTATTCACATGTCTCAATTTTCTAAACATAACCATCACATCTAACTTGTGGCTCCTGAGCATATTTGCATAGAATGTAGTTTGGACCTATTTTCTCCTCACATTAGCAATAATGTTACCTCAATTTCAAAAATCCAATCACATAGTTGGATATATTACATCAAACAGATTGCATGCAATCTTTGTAGCATATTTGACTTCTTATGCTTGTGTCTCAGTTAGAAACAGAAGTCCAATATTTATTTCTAATTTTTTCCATCATCGTTCATTCTTAGAAGTAGACCGTCTAGTCTACTTAACCTAATTTGGTGAAATTCTTCTAAGAAAGAAGATTTCTCACTACCATAATCTAGACACCTCATGAAATCCTTATTGATCAACTATTTTCATCATTACTTATCAGCCATTCTTAATAGCTCAAAACGATCAATTTCAACTATTTGTAATATCTCAATAAAATCAATTCTATCATACCTTGCATGATCAGAATACTCTTTATAATAAAGCTCAATGAAGCAATAAACATATCCATTTATTCTTATACTTTGACATTTATCCTCAAGATCACTACATCTTATCTAGAGATGTATTTGTAACAATTCACCAATTAATAACTTATGCTAAGGATTCCTTAATCTCAATTGGTCCTGGACAACACTTTCCCTTTTGCACCTGGCCATAATCGTGGGGACTTTGCCACGACCGTGACAGAACTAATTAGTCCAGCCACGATAGTGGGGACTGTGCCACGATCGTGTCCTTCTTCTTTTCCTTGAATCCATCACATATAGTAACATTATTTACACTCTCAATCTATCCCCAATTGATCATCATAAATACTTTCATACGTTACTCTTATTCATTTTAAAATTTTTAATTATGGGAATTAAAACTCAACAATAACTAATAAGTTATGGGTCACTTCCTATATCATATCCAAGTATGTGGCACATATGTGCTTAATAACATTATTTGTCCAGTTAATCACATTATCCAACACGTATGCACAATAACAATTCAACTTAACCTTAGGGGCTTTTACTTATCTCGTTATCATTCATCTCATCTTCTAATTATCCTTGATTACATCTTCCATATGTATATTCTCAATCAATTAAAAATTATAAAAGCATAGTCATCATAAAGCTCTGTTCTTAATTCCACTAACATATTCTGACACTAAATCATAACTCTTTTTATATTAATCAATTAACCATTTTAAGTCCAATTTCAACCTCTCTAGGTTATAGAAAGAATTTGGTTTTCTTTTTACCTTACTTGTACACCTTAATTCTTGTCATTTATACTCATATCTCTCCTTTTCTCAATCAGTCCACAATATATAGTATATATCAATTCATAGATACATAACCACATCATAATTCTAATATCATACTTGATGATACAACCATAATAATAATTGCCCTGAACCTTTATCTATCATAGCAAACCATTTACAGTTTTTCGCTTCTAGGTATCCACAATACAACATTGATAACATATTCAATGGTATAACCACAATTTCAATTACGCGGAATCTCCATCTATTATATCTAGATACAGACTATTTCTCATTTCTAGATATCCACATACTTCCATTTTCTAATATTCTGAAAAATCATCAATGTTCTCATTACTTCTTGCAATTCAATTCTTAGCAAATGCTCATGTATGTAACTTGTGTATATGCGACTCAGACTAGTGATTAGTTGCCACTGCGTACTATGACATGTCTAAAATGCATGTACTTCTACACATATCTTGAAAATTTTCCATATAAGATACTAAATCTGGGCTTTGATACCAACTTGTAATAGCCCACTTCTTGTAATAAATGAAGCTTTCAGAATACAATATTTAATACTAAATTTACAAAATATATGCAGGCGCCAATTGATCCCGACCTCTATTTCTTACTCAAATTCAGTAGTTAGACTCTACTTGGTCAAATTGGATGTCTTCTCTGAGCCTGAAAAATATGTTGCAAATTGGGGTGAGTTTTGTAAACTCAGTGAGTGAACCACCCTTAATGGCTTACTCAATCACATATCACATTAATTCGTGTAATCACGTAATTCACATCATTTAACTAATTAACATGTTAAATCACATATACTTTATATTCACTAAATTCATTTTTCACCTTCAAAAAAATCATTCAAACTATTTATTCCTGTCATTCACATCATACATATCAAATGCATATACAATGCTCATAAGACTCACTTTCAATTGTTATTATTGTGACCGAGTGCATGTAACTGTTCCATATCCGTTATGGATATCGGGTTTATTAATAACTGTCCCTTATCCGATGGGGATATAGGGCTCATTTTACATAGTGAGCCAAAGGCTCTTACCACATTCTAAGCTTTAAACTCTTTTGCAATTTATGACCTTTAAGCTTTTTTTCAGTGGATACTCTAATCACAACAGCCTTTATCTTTCATGCATTCATGTAATGAAATGCACTACATTCACATATTATCAAACAATCACCACTGCTCAATTTTTCATTTTCACATTCATAAAAATTCATCGGATCGATGTTCAAAATTGAGCAATAATGTTGAGAATCACTTACTTCGGTCCAATTCACATATAATGAGCACTTCCTATTTTCTCACATTTATCAAACTTCTTAAACTATTAATGTCTGGAATTGTATCAATCACAATCACATTCAGTAGTAATTCAATACATAAGTTTAAAACAAAACAAACAAGGAAGTGAGATCATATAGGTCGACTCACAGTACGGTCTAGATTAGCATTAACTTCCATGATCTGGAAACAACTAAATACAAATGTTGAATCCTGTATATCAATTACATGCAACACACATAGTAGATACACATTATTAATTTCACAATCACATAAACATTCAATTATACACATGTGTATATGTGTAAAGTATAATGCATGCTCATATTGACAATCCCAAGTATATTTCCCTTATTCACAACTCATAATCAATTAACATCTTTCAATCATTCTTTAATATCAAAAGCACTTTATTTGTTTTACTAATCTAATTTCTCATCAACTATGGTCATCTAAGATCTCATTCAAACCTAATTACCTCATATGGAAACACCCTAGTAATGATTTGTTCATAAAATAATAAAAGGACAACTCTTTACCTCTATAAGTCTACCACGACCGTGGTGTCACGATCATGAAAGAAAAATTTTAGAGCTGGCCACGATCGTGAGCTAAAGGCCACAATCATGATAGAAATTATTTTCATCAGGTCACGACATGGTATAAAGGCGACAATCGTGCCCCACATTTTTCTTCTTTCATTCATCCGTATTCAACACATATTTTTACATCAATTGCACTCCAATTTCTCCGTAATTCACTTCCTCTAAAACAACATCATTCCACACTAATTCAAACACCAAATTTTATTGCATTAAAATTTCAACATATAATCATTTGATTTATCACATTCAACCTAATCCCATCATTCATGCAAGCCTATCCCTTTTTCCATAGCATAACTCATTTATAAAGCATCAAACAATTTATTCACTATGTTATGTTCTCATTTAACAGCCTAAACATTTCACATTTAGATGCATTAGCATCAAACATGCTTTTCCTTAAAGTATAACATCAATATTAATGAAAACTTTTCACACATTTTACCAACTCTTCCAACATCAAAATTATATTCATTTTAAGCCCCAATTAAGTCCAAATGTATCATAGTGTTGTACCTCATCTTTGCCAGGTTCAACCATGGCATAGCCACCACATTACCATGAAAAATCCCTACCCATGATCGTGACATCCCCTGCCATGATCCTGACAAAAAAAATTTCCTAGTAATCCTACAGTTTTCCTAGTTTTTCTATTGATTGATTTTTAGTTCAGTTTTGTATGACCATTTTGCCCTAGACAATGAGGTTTTTAGACAACACTTTCTTCTAATAAAATGTTCCTATATGTCTTAAGTTGCTAATTACATCAAATTCAAGTGTTTTTGCTCAATTTCATGCATGTTATAGTCCAAATATTGTAGACTATTCTCATACCTCAACAAACAATTCTCTAGTTCAAGCCAAATTTAAAGACTCTTAAGGACATAATCAAAATTCTCTTCCATCATAACAAAGCTCATCCCATTTAGATTTCTACAAATCAAGATATGTCCAAATTATAGATGCATGCTCAGTAAAATACTCCATTTAGCATGTTTCAGCACATATTTAGTTTCATTCCCATTTTAGTTGATCTCTCTTACTTAGTCTATCATTTTTATCTTCATAACTTATCATTACCCATCATTCTTAACTCCATTTTAGCTCAATATTATTCAAACATAACTTAAAATCCATGATTGGTCATAACACCAAAAACAAAACACATACATACACACATTTATCATCAACTTTCTGCACTTTTTCTACATCATGCTAGGGATCATTTATATCTCAAAAATCATCCCTATTACACTTCATAGTCTAGTATTCATCATATATATACGAAAAAATGACATAAATGTACCCATTCTTCATCGTCTTTACTAATACATTTAACTATACTATTGTGATCATTTCATCTCTAAAACTATCATCAAAACCATGTCTATCAAGCAAGCCACAAAGAATAAAATGCTACTTACTTGATTTGTTCATAGCTTGATCATTCACCATGAAACACTAGCTTCCCAAGCACCATTCATTGATCACCATTTTAGGGACGAAAGGTTGGGTTTTCATCAACAAAGTGAAAGCACAACTATATGAAGCGACAAGCTGAAGAAAAATGACAAAGCTTAACACTGATAGTTGAAGAGATGAGAGTGGTCGTACATAGTGAAGAAGAAGAATGAAGAAAAATGAAGAACAAATGTAGAGAAAAGGAGAAAATGTTATTAAACCAAACGCAAGACAACTAAAGGTGTCTTGCACTTGGAAAATTTGTGGATGGGTGTGTGGCATGGTAAGTGACACTTGCCACTTGCCACTTGCCACTTGTCACTATCCTATGGTTCCTAATGAGTCCCTTTTATTAACTAGTCTATTTGTCTCCAATTTCTAGTCCAAATGTCTCTCAAATTTCAATGACTATTGTCATTAAATCCCAATATCACTTTTCAATAATTCTAATACCATTGGATATTTATTTCTACTACCATTTATCAATTATACTACCATTTGACATTTTTTCTAGTCTATAAATACCCAAAAATTTCAGAAAATTCTCAAATTTCTCCAAAATTCCAAAATCAACATTTATATAATCCAAATAAATTTTCAAGTGCAATTCATATCAAAAATCACATTTATAGACAATTATACCTGGAAAATGTCAAATGAGTGCATGAACGTGTTATTATAATATGTGCAATAATCAATGTCACGTACATGATGTCATGTTATGTATGAGTATGAAATGCATATTTTTAATCTCTCACTTTTATTTCCCATTTATGATATTCCTGACTTTAACCGTTAATATGGGAATGGGATGTTACAATATCAATGAATGTTTATTCCATCAATTTTTTAGCTTTAATCTTGGTTGTTTGACCTTATTTGTGTGCTTTTTCTTTGCTATTTAACTTAAAGAACTTATTCTAGGTTATAGTGGAGGTCGAGGCATTTCTAGAGCTGATTAGTTTTGACTATGTTAAAAAAATTAAGGGTTCAAGAGCTTAATCGAGTCCATATGCTAACACCATAATCAGAGTACCTTTTATTTAGATTCAAGGATCAATGAACATCCTAAAATTCAGAAGATATCTCCAACCCAATTCTTTACCATTTTTATTAATCTTTTCTAAATTTACTTTTATGTTTGTATTTTTGTTTACGTTCATTGTGTCTTAGTTGTTTCATTTTCATTATTGCAGGATGTTTCGTTTTCTTTTGTTCTCAACATTGGAAATAGCATTTGCGTCCTAGCTCTTTATGGTTTAACCCTAGCTCTCCATTTGCTATATAGTTTGGCAGTTAGGAATTTATTATTTGGTAGTTAGCGACATGCTATCAGAATCCTTCGCTCATACTCTTGCAATTGACATGAATAAGTCTCTTTCAGTCAAGAATGCTCCTTCTTCAATTTCTGGAGCTTGTAAACAAAAATTGAATATTCAACAACATAAGGGTCAATTAGAACACTTTCATAATGTTTTGTAGAATGGACTATTAATCCTTCATAATTTTTTTTGGAATGGACTATTAATCCCTCCCATTCAGTTACTAAAAGATGGAACAAATGCTCGGTCTTCAACTTGGTTGGTACTTTTGGAACCAACAAGCTTTCCCTATAGTTCAACTCTGGCTATTACAAGATAGGGAAAAAATGGGTTGAAAGAACTATACTGATGGAAGATGGTAGGCCCATGTTTTTATAAAGATGGAAACTTGGAATAGAATCAGATAGAGGTAATATTGACTCTTTTCTAATCTAGATTAACTTCCATAATATGCCATTAGAGTTCTGGACTATTGAAAGCTTAGCTATTTGGCTAGTTCAATTAGGAAACCAGTAAGCATAGACTCTCAAACTACTAATATAGAGAGAATTTGCTATGCTAAAATCTATGCTAAAGTTGCAAAAGATGCTAAAATTCCTTAAAATTATTCGAATCCTCAAGCTAAGAGAGGATAAGGATAATGTGTTGTGAAATTCTAATTACTTACCCTTGGAATCCTAATAATGGATCTATGAACTGGTAATCTAAAGGTAAGGTTTTTAAGACTGGCAAGCATGATAAAATGCTAGGGTTGGATAAATTTGAAATTACTCTACAAGGAGATGCAGAAAACATTATTGTCAATGTAGTTGATGAAATCAAATCAGAAAATTTTTTGGTTAATGATGTAGCTGGAGATATTCTTATTGAAAAGCCCCAGATGGAATCTACATTAGATAAGGAAATTCATCTTGAACTGGTTAAAATCCCTTTGCAAAAGTAAATTGTTAAAGAAATAGTATCTAGCATAAGAAGGAGACTAATAAGGTAAAAAGGAAAGAGTAAAATAATCAGAGACCTTACCCTGGATGACAATTATGGTGTGGAATGTTAGAGGCCTTCATGTTTGAAACAATCTTTTATTAAGGAGGACTTAGTTGACAAGAAACCTTGCTTAGTAGGGATATTTAAAACAAAAATAAAATCCACTCATTTACTCTATGACCTGAACTTAGTTAACAAGATCACTTATGCCACTATAATGGCAGGATTATATGTTCTTATAATTCAAACCTGACTGAAGTTCAAGTAGCTTAAGAAAGCAATCAACTTATACATTTAAATGATTAGTATGCATACAAGATTTTAGCTAACTATAATTTATGATTCCAATTTCCCTTTTTAGAGGAGGAAACATTAAGAAGATCTTTTTATTTATGCTAGTAATTATAATCCTTGGCTTTTGACAAGTAATTTTAATTTCACTCTTTCTTCACATGGTGCTAAATAAGGGAGAAGAAGTAATTTTGGAACATGTCAAGAGTTATTTGATCAGCTCTATAAAGCTAACTTGGTAGATCTAAGATTTATAGGTTGATTTTACACTTGATCTAATAAACAACTTGGTGAATTGTTTATTAGGAAAAAGCTTGATCAAACCTTGGTTAATCATTCTTGGTTATCCCAAATCACACTATCTTATAGACACTTTGGGGAAAATGCTTTCCCTAATCACTCCTTTATCCTCATATAGAACATTATGCCTACTACAAAGGTTGGCTCTCCCTTTAGATTTTTCAATGGCCTAGTTTAGAGAGATGGGTTTATAAATACTGTTTTGAATGGTTAAAATCATCCTGTGATAGGGTATAAAGCTTTCTAATTAATGAAACAATCCAAGTTGTTTAAGTAAGCCCTTAAGATTTTTAAAAGAATCATATTGCAAGGGGCTCAAAAGGAATGCTATAAATTTCAAGACAACAATTCCTTGAGAGTAATTGAAAATTAGAGACTTTAGGAGACCTTGAAGAACTTATATTACATATCTTTATTCTTCAGAAAAAAGCTAAAGTCAATTGGATATCAGAAGGGGAGCTAATGCCAAATTTTTTCACTATACTCTTTCAGTAAGAACAAATATAAAAAAATCACTGAGCTAAAGAATGATAGAGGATCTAATGAACTGAGCTAGAATATCTCTGATAGTTGTGATTTGCATTATGTTTTAGAGTTTAATTTTTTAGGCAATTACTGTTAATTTGAGTATTTAGTGTGTGTTTAGGTTTTAATTTAGTTTATGTGTTTAATTGTTTTTATAGGTTAGTATGGTCTTTGAGCTTAAATGTTATATTTTTGAGGTACCTGATGTGTTTGTTAGTACTTCAGGGTAAACAGCGAAGAATGGAGAAGTTTTAAAGAGGTTTTAGCCGATGATTATGGCAAAATAGGTTAAGATCGTGATAGAAAGAGACAATGTAGTAGGACCCATATCACGATCTAAAATCACATCGGGCACATGACAACCGTCGTATACTTGGGCTAAGGATACTGATGGTACCCTTATCCCAACTATACAAGGCTAACTAAATATCTTTAAAAACATTTAGACAATATAAAAGGTTCACACATAAGGTTATTTACAAACTACAAGGCAATCAAAAGTTTATTTTTCAAAATTTTAAAGCATATCAACATGATCATGAGACACTTTACAACAAAAGCATAAAACAGAGACTACCTATTTGCGGTAATGCCCCAAAAAGATCTAAAGACTGTATCATCCAATCAGAACTTCAAACTCACTAAAGTAACCTACATGGTTAGAAAGTGGAGGGGGTGAGTACGCTATGTACTCAGTGAGTAGGACAAACATATATCACAAATAGAACTTGGTACACACCAAGATAGTCAAGATAACCTGAGGACAGGTTTGTCACACATCTAGCTTGTACATAATCACACATGAAATGAAGACATATGATATAGAATCAGATGGGCCTAGCCTATGACTTAATACATACTGGTTAGGAACCACATAGGTCTAGCTTATTAATAACTCTTTCAGTGAACATAGGTTCTAGTTCTAGTACACAAAAGTAGAAAAGAATCATATGTAAAAATCAAATCTCGTCAGGAAATCAAATCTCACAATAGGCCAAAACAGCTATATGTGTCGTCACTAGCCGGCCAAACTAGTGTGCACACCCACCGATTCCTTATGTTGGCTTGATTTTCATTTGCGGTGAATCCAGAATACGATCAACAATAGCTTCATGACCTTAGGTGATGACCTTGTCCGTGACAAGATGTCTAGGTATGCAATCACCGACGAGTCCTGTAGAATGGTGTCATTACAAGGACTCGACTTTTATGTGCCAATGTCAAGGGTATGAGGGTCACTTAATCTGTAATCTATTGTGCCCAGCACACAATTAGCTAATTATTTCCTCACCAATCACAAAAAATTCATATACAAATATTACATACAAAAATCAAGTGAGGTACTATGCCTTTATTTATGGGTCTAATTGATAAAATGGAACCTTGCCATGGCTTTAAGCCAGATGAGAATACATACATGCAGCATACATGACGCATTTATGCATATGAAAGTTTTAAAACGTTTTTCATACAGTGAAAGCCATCTTTTGCACTCCAAGTGCAAAGTTATTAAAAAATGTAGTTTCAAAAAATCAAACACTGTCTATTGCACTTCAATTGTAGGTTTGTTGAAAAGAATATCATTCCTTAAAATACGAAATAAAAACATCAGTTTCACTCTAAGTGAAAAGAGTTATTCAAAACAATGTCATTTATTAAATACATAAGTATACTAGCATCTATTTGAGAATTAATTCTACTATCCATTACCTAGGTTCAAAATTCACACACATGTCATCATACATGTCTTGGTATGTCCTAATCCCATTTGAGAGATATGTTTCCCCTAACTCAACTTTAAAAAATAATGTACACTCTTTTGACTTCAAAAACCGTAAGTACGAGCTCCTAAATACATATAAATGCAATGTATTTACTACTTAATCATAAATCTCATATTTATACATCATCACATAAGTGTATAAAACACAATATCACGATTTTTAAGCTATAGGATTCAGCCCTTAAAGCTTCTCATATGGTTACTTCCCTTATAATTCATATGAGCTTGATTTTGCATTTTCCAAGACATTTAATGCCTTTGATCCAGTCAAAGCATAATTAAGCACATTTTTATCCAAGCATATTAGGCTACTACTCATTAATCGAAACAAAAAATCAAGTTTACTTTAATTCCAACGTTCACCATTACAATCCTTAAATCCTAAGCCAAATTCACTTATGCATTTTGATAGTTGTGTTTTGCATGATGCTCTAGGGTGTAATTTGTTAAGTATTTAGTGTTAAATTGAGCGTTGAATGTGTGGGTATGTGTTTAAATATGTAAGTTGGTGTGTTTAAGTGTTTTTATGGGTTAGTTTGAATCTTTGAGCTTAATTTGTATATTTTTAGGTATCTTAATGTGTGTGCTAGTGTTTAGGGTAAATAGGGAAGAATGGTGAAGATTTGAAAAGTTTCAGACCAAAAAGTATAGGACAAGATCGTGCACATTGGCCACGATTGTGATAGCGAAGGAAGAGCCAGAAGCAGCCATGCAACGATCGTGCACATTAGGTCACGATCGTGACAGAAAGTGTCAAGTCAGTCCACGATTGTGCACTTCAAGCCATAGTTGTAACAGAAAGGATAAACCACTGACCATGATCATGACTTGGAAGGCCACGATCGTGCCATGCATCGAGCTAACACAAAAACTCAATTTTTGAGTGATTTTTCGGACTATTTTGACCCTGAGTTTGACTTAGGGGTGCTACAAAATAAATAGAACATTATAACACAGCAGCCAAGAGTTTTTGGAGATCGAAAGAGTAATGAAAAAATAGTGAGATTTTGTAAAAATCTCAGAGAAACTTAGAGAGAGATCAAGCGATTGGGGAAGGAGACGAAGGAAGAAAGGCACGGAGATACGTTTGATGCAAAGTACTTCCCAATACAGGCGGTTTCCTTCAGGTGCAACCTCTGAGATCCATTCTGATAATATTTTTCTATTTTTATTCCTATTTCATAGACGTATGAAATCTAGATATTGATTGGGAAATTTTGTTGTTGAAAGTTGATCTCTTGTCTAAACTCACCTTCAGGTTTTTGTTCTTGAGATTAATAAAGTTTATTTAATTGTATCCATTCTTTTTAATTCTGATCCAATTTCGATTCTTTATAACTTGGCAACAAATTGAGAGGGTAAGCTGAGTCAAAATCACTGGTTTAGACTAACAAGAGTTAGGTAAATTGATAGGTAGAGGGTTGAATCAAATCGTTAGAGTTGTGTAACGAGAAATTGATTATAGATTCCTCGTAGGTTAATAAACAACTTAGAGCTAATTTAGGTTTTGGTTTAATCATAAATCAAGAGATTACAATTCCATAATTTAAATTAGGGATAATCAGTTAAGGTTAAGAATTATAACTCGAGAGAGAGTAATTCAACCTAGGATGGTTTAGACCCATTAAATCAAAAATTGCATAATTGGGTAGCTTTTCTTTAGTTTCAAATTAAATCCCACTTTCTCTCAATTGGTCCTTTCTAGGTTGATTTTCAAATTATTTATGCGAGTTGGCTATTTTATGACTTTTTGGAATGTTAATTTCTCATATTTGATTATTGATTAATTTTAATTTCTCCATTAATTGTTTAATTAGGTACGAACTTAGCTGCCTTTAGATTTTAGGACTAGCTCCCTTCCTCGTAGGATCGACACCTTAGATACTATGTGAACGACCTATGCACTTGTGATAATTATCAAGGTTATAAATAGTAAAACTTAGCTGTAACCTTGGGCAAACAAGTTTTTTTCACCGCTATCAGGGAAGGAAACTTAGTTTTATAGTTTAAGGGGTCATAATAGTTTTTTAAGTTTTGGTTTTCATTTTTTGTTAGTTTTACTTAGGAATATTGCTCTTGCATAAACACAAGTGTTATGAGGGGTTCGAGTTGTGCAGCAAAGGCGATAGACTTAGGTATAATGTGTTAAGAATCAACCCTTAGCAATGCTCGACAAGAGGAAGAAGAAGAGATCGAGAAAGAACAAATGGTCGAGGAATTCCAAAGAAACATGGATCAAGAACTTAACCCTATTTGGCAACAACATAGGACCCTTATGGATTTTATGAGGCTAGGGTTCAATTCTGCAAACCAAGGAGTGCCTAGATCGCCAGTTCAAATGATATCATTTGAAATTAAGTCGGCCCTCTTGAATATGTTTCAAAAGAACATCCAATTTTATGGATTAGCGAATGAGGACCCAAACACTCACATTGTGAGTTTTCTGGAGATTTGTGATACCTTTGGATATCACCAAATGTTGGAAGATGTAATGAGAATTAGGTTGTTTCCCTTCACGCTTAGAGATATAGTTAAGGCCTAGTATCATTCACTGAGCTTGGCCAACATTACGGCATAGCAATAGCTGGTGCGAGCCTTCTTAGATAAATACTACGAAGACCGCGAAGATAGTTAAGGAAATTACAAATTTCTAACAAGGAGAAGGGGTGTCTTTTTATAAAGCATGGGAGAGTTATAAGGATCTGTAGAGGAGATGCCCACATCATAACTTATTGAAGGAGTTCCTGCTGTTCACATTCTACAATAGAGTGAACCTACATATTAGAGGCACCATCGATGCAGCGTCAGGAGGATCGTTAATGAGAAAGATGGTCAATAAAGTAGAGGAGCTGATAGAGGAGATGGCGAGCAATAGTTTCTTATGGGCAAGTGAACATAGTAGGCTACCTACTAACTTTAGAGAGTAGAAAAGAGTTATCACAGTCGATCAAATGATAGAGATGCAAACCAAGAATGACAATCTAATGAGAAAACTTAGTAATATGAAGGCATCATCCTCATCTTTACCAAAGGCCGTGCAATTGAAATGTGAGCTATGCGACCAATTGGATCATAATACTGTGGACTGGTATCTCATGAGGGAAGAGAATTCGAAATAAGTGAACTACATGGATGCTTAGTTTGGACGTGGAGGGGGTAACAATCCCTACTCTAACACATATAACCCTGGATGGAAGAATCATTCAAACTTCTCTTGGTCTAATAACAACAACAGAGGCATTTTTGACCCCAAGGACAATCATACTTCTAGTAAGACAAAACAAGCTCGATGGAAGCCAAATTTGACAGAATTCTATATAAGCTTGAGACTTTAGATGATGCACACAAGAAGTTGAAAGATAAATTTGAGCAAGTCACTAAGAGCCATGCATCTTCCATTCATAATTTAGAAGCCCAAGTGAGTTAACTGACAAATTTGTTTTCTATGCGGAAGTTTGGAACTGTTCTTAACACTTCAGGAACAAAATCAAAGGAGGAATTAAAGGCTATCATATTTTAAAGTGGGAAGGAAATTGAACCACCCATAAGAGTAATAGAGGAGTCTACCCAGCCAAATGGGAAGAATCAAGAGAAGGAGAAAGAAGTGAACATGAGTGAATGTCCTCCACATGTGGTGCCTCCACCATATTAGCCCAAGGTACCTTTTCCTCAATGATTACAAAAGAAGAAGTTAGATGAACAATTTACAAAGTTCGTTGAGAAGCTAAGGATGCTATAGATAAATCGCTAGTATTTGGGATACTACAGATAAATGATATATTATCTAAGAAGTGTACTCTAGACGATAATCAGACATTAGCCCTAACTGGTACCTGTTGCTTAATAGTTACCAATTAAATACCTTCAAAATTGAAAGATCCAGGTAGTTTCACAATACCTTGTGTGGTTAGTGAATTGGAATTTACGAAATGTTTGTGTGATCTTGGAGCTAGCATTAATCTGATGCCTTTATCAACATTCAAGAAGTTAGGATTAGGAGAGGTCAAGCCCACATCAACGTTAATTCAGTTGGCTAATCAATCCATTAAAAGGTTGTTGGGAGTTGTGGAAGATGTTTTGATTAGAGTAGATAAGTTCATTATTATTGTAGATTTTATTGTTCTTAAAGAAGATAAGAACTGCCCAATTATTTTAGGTCAACCATTTATGAACACTGGAAAAGCTATAATTGATGTCCATGAAGGTAAATTGATATTGCGAATAGGTGAAGAAAGAGTTGAATTCAATATGAATAAGACATTAAAGAATCCAATAACGAACAGTGCATGTATGAAAGTTGAAATATTAGATCAAAATTCTCAAAAAAAAATTGAGAGTTGCATTGTAGAAGTGAAATCATTGGAAGCAAAGGATGATGATGAACATAAAAATTGTGAATCTAGAGAAGATGATGAGATGGAGGGGGCAGATGTCTTAGTGGATTAAGATAAATTAGTTCGAACTGAAGCAGCCACACCACCATCTTCAGAGAAGCCTCCAATATTAGAGCTTAAACCTTCACCTACATACCTTAGGTATACATTTTTTGGTGAAGGTCAAAATCTACCAATAATAATTTCCAACCAATTGAGTGCAAAACAAGAAAGTTGGGTGGTGAAAGTTATTAATAGGTATATAAAATCCATTGACTGGCAGATTGTAGATATTCGAGGAATAAGCCCGAATTCTTGCATGCATCGAATAAACTTATAGGAAGGAAGTAGAACAGTCAGGGAGCGTCAACAAAGGCTGAATCCTAACATAAAGGAGATAGTCAAGAAGGAAATCATGAAACTCCTTGATACAAGGATAATTTATCCCATTTTTGATAATGAATGGGTCAGCCCTATGTAAGGGTGCCTAAAAAGGGACGAATGACGATGATAGAGAGAGAAAGTGGAGAAGTAATTTTGACAAGAATAGTCATAGGATGGAGAGTGTGTATAGATTATCAAAAACTTAACTTAGTTACTAAGAAAGATCACTTTCCTCTCCCATTCATAGACCAGATGATAGAAAGGGTAGCTGGCCATTCATTCTATTGCTTCTTAGATGGATATTTATGCTACAATAAGATTTTCATCTATCTTGACGATCAGTAGAAAACCACATTCACTTGATTTTATGGTACGTTTGCATATTGATGGATGCCTTTCGGACTCTACAATGCCCCATCCATATTTCAGAGATGCATGATATCAATTTTTGTGGATATGATAGAAGACATAATGGAGGTATTCATAGATAATTTTATGGTCTTTAAAGACTCTTTTGACAATTGTTTAACTAATCTAGATAGAGTTCTTCAAAACTGTGAAGAATCACATCTAGCGTTGAATTGGGAGAAATGTCATTTTATAGTACAAGAAGGGATAGTGCTAGGACACAAAATCTCATATCAAAGGTTCGAAGTCGGTAGACCAAAGACAGAGGTAACAGAAAAGTTCCCACCACTAAGTAATGTAAAAGGTATACGAGGATTCTTAGGTCATGCTGGGTTCTACTATTGCTTTATCAAGGATTTTTCCTAAATAGAAAAACCCTTAGCAAATCTCTTAGTCAAGGATGTACCCTTCGTGTTTGACGATAAGTGTATATCTGCGTTCAATACTTTAAAGGAGGCATTAATTTTGGCACCAATTTTGTCACTATCAAATGGGAGGTTGCCATTTGAAGTGATGTGTGATGCTAGTGATTAGGCCGTAGGTTACGCTTTAGCTAAACAAAAAGATAAGAAGTTGCATGTAATCTACTATACCAGTAAGACTCTTGTAGGACCCTAGCTAAATTACACCATTATAGAAAAGGAATTACTTACAGTAGTGTATACATGTGATAAGCTTTAAAAACATCTTTTAGGATCAAAGGTGATTGTATTCACTGACCATGTGGCATTTAAATACCTTTTTAATAAGAAAGATGCGAAACGTAGGTTAATTCAATGGGCGTTACTTTTATAAGAATTTGATTTAGAAGTGCGAGATAAAAAGGGAGTTGAAAATGTGGTAGCTGACCACCTATCCAGACTGGAGGGAGGGGAATACAAGCCAAGCATTGATATTAACGAGAATTTTCTTGATGAAACTCTAATGTTAATAGAGAGCTTGATCATACTATGGTTTGCAGATATCTCTAATTATGTGGCTAGTGGTAAACTTCCCTCATATCTCTCTTACCAATAACAAAAGAAGTTCTTGTATGAATGTAACCATTATATATGGGATGAACCAACCCTATATAGAGCTTGTGAAGACAGTTTAATGGCTATTTAGTTGGTACGGAGTGCCACGTACAATAATAAGTGATAGAGATGCACATTTTTGCAATAGATATTTTTATTCCCTCTTAAGACGATACGGAGTGCACCACCAAGTGGCTACACCTTACCATCAGAAAACTAGTGGCCAAGTGGAAGTTGTTAAGCAAGAGCTAAATTGAATTTTGGAAAAGACAGTGAACAACTCCCGAACGAATTGGGCAACAAAGCTGGATGATGCTTTATGGGCTTATAGGATAGCTTTTAAGACATCCATTGGAACAAGTCCGTATAGACTCGTCTATGGGAAAGCATGTCATCTGCTAGTCAAACTAGAACATCAAATGTACTGGGCGATAAAAACATTAAACTTTGATTGGAAGCAAGCTACTGAAAAAAGACTTCTACAGCTAGACGAGCTTGAAAAGAAAAGGTTAAGAGATGGCATGATACTCATCTCAAGCAAAAGGAATATAAAGTAGGGGACACCATTTTACTATATAATTCCCTATTAAGGCTATTCCTAGGGAAATTGAAGTCTAGATGGAGTGGACCATTCACAGTGATTCAAGTTTTTGGTCAAGGAGCTCTCAAATTGGTAAATGCTAATAAAGAGACTTTTAAGGTCAATGGGCACTGGTGCAAGCTATATTTTGGAGGAGCACTTCCTATAGATAAGGAAGTGATTTCCTTGTCTTCAACTAGTTAAAAATTCCCTCCTAAATGAAAGGTCAAGCTAAGGGCCATAAACTAGCGAATAGTTAGATTTTGTTGAAAATGTTAGTGGTAGTAGTTTTACTTTCAATAAAATGCTAGCAATTCATACAGAATCTTAGGGAGACACCATACCATCTCCTAAGCCATCACCACCTTAGTCTCCTTAGGTTTTATTTCTAACCCAATTGTTCATTTTTAATTTTCCTTTCCAAATTAGCCTTCAGTTCTAGGTTGTTTCTGTTTCTGTGTATTTCTGTTTTTCTTTTCGTTGTCAATTTTAATTGTTTCGTGTTTATTTTAATTCCGTCTTTCTTTCTTCATTTATGTGTTGTGTGGACAATATGTTATTAAAGTGTGGAGAGGGATTCTTTGTTTTTCTTCTATATGTGATTTTGCATATGGTACGATAGTTGGTAGGTTGCATTGTGTGAAATGTGTGAATGTGTTAATGGCTTAGATTGAGTGAATTTTTTTTGATTTTGGACATGGTCTATTAGGTTGTGAATGATTATTAGACTGTGAAATTAATGAAACATGGGGCCTTTGGGTAAATATACAGCATAATTAGGACTTAGTGTAAGTTTAACACTCTCTAGATTGTCGCATTCATTCATAATTTTAGGCCTTTTGGCTTAAGTAGCTTATATAGTATTTTTGATAGAAAAGAAGAGCTAAAAGCAACAAGGTAGGCGAAAAAAAAGAAGGTTTAATAAATTGTTATTCTGTTAACCTTTGGATTATAAATAGAGCTAGTAGTTAGTTGAAAACATTATAATAGCTAAGTAACCGGATCGACATGCATCACAAATCTGTGCCTTCACGTAAAAGGCTATAATGATGTTTCAACCAAGCTATTTAATAAAAAACTTAGTTGAGTACTCGGATCAACATTCATAACTTATGTTTGCCTCTAAGTAAAAGACTAAGTCTTGGTTTAAATAAAAAATAGTGTGTTTTAAATAAAATCCTACACGACTTATAATAAGCTCGAATTTTCATAGAATTATACTTAAGAAAAGTTACAAAATTTGAGGGACCGAAGAATTATTAATGTGTGTGTACAATTGAAAAGGGTAAATAAGTTAACACTTAGGTCTTGATTTAGTTGTATATTTAGTTCAAAGCCCCTGGGCATATATATTTTTTCTTAATGACTTGCCATAATTCGAAAGATTGTGTTCAAGATTAAAATTATTTCATGAAAATTATAGCCACTGTCGCGTTATTGCATTGCGTGCTTTGTGTTGTTATGAGTTTGTTTTAGTTTTCTTGAGAACAAGCAAATGTTTAAGTGTGGAGATGTTGATAGTTATGTTTTGCATGATGTTTTAGGGTGTAATTTGCTAACTATTTACTATTAAATTGGTTGTTGAATGTGTGGGTATGTGTTTAAATATGTCAGTTGGTATGTTTAAGTGTTTTTATAGGTTAGTTTGAATCTTTGAGCTTAATTTGTATATTTTTGAGGTACCTCGATGTGTGTGCTAGTGTTGCAGGGTAAACAGGGAAGAACGGTAAAGATTTGAAGAGTTTCAAAACAAAAAGCATAGGACATGACCATACACATTGGCTATGATCGTGACGAAGAAGGAAAAGCCAGATGCAGCCAGGCCACATCGTGTACATTGGGCCACGATCGTGGCAAAAAGCTTTAAGTCAGGGCATTATCATGCACTTAAGGCCGCAGTTGTGATAGAAAGGATAAAACGCCAAACATGATCATGGCATGCAGGGCTACAACCATACCCTACATCAGGCTAACATGAAAACTCAAATTTTGAGTGATTTTTAAACCCTTTCAACCCTGAGTTCCTAAGGCTGCTACAGAATAAATAAAACATTATAAGACAGCAACCAAGAGCATTTAGAGATTGAAAGAATTGTGCAAAACAGCGAGATTCTAAAAAAATTCAAGAGAAACCTAGAGAGAGATTAAGTGATTCAGGAAGGAGACGAACGAAGAGAGGTACGGAGATACGTTTGATGCAACGTACGGAATAGGTGGTTTCCCATAGTCACGACCTTCGAAATCCATTCTAAAAGTATTTTTCTATTTTTGTTTCAATTTCATTGATATATAGGATTTAGATATTGATTGGGAAATTTTGTAGTTGAGTGTTGATCTTTTGTGTAAAGTCACCTTCGCGTTTTTGTTCTTAAGATTAATGAAGTTTATTTGATTATGTGTATTCGTTTTAATTGTGATTTAATTTCAATTCTTCATAACTTGGCAACAAATTGAGAGGGAAAGCCAAGTGAAAATCATTAGTTTAGGCTAACGAGAGTTAGGTAAATCGATAGGTAGAGAGTTAAATCAAATCAATAAAGTTGTGTAACGAGAGATTGAGCATCGATTCTTGGTAAGTTAATAGATAACTTAGAGCTAATTTAGGTTTTGGGTCAATCGTAAATCGAGAGATTGCAATTACATAATTTAAATTAGGGATTATCAATTAGGGTTAAGAATTATAACTCAAGAGAGAGTAATTCACCTTAGGACCGTCTAGATCTGTTAAATCGAAAATTGCATGGTTGGGTAGATTTCCTTTAGTTTCGAATTAAATCCCCCATTCTCTCAATTGATCATTTGTAGGTTGATTTTTGGATTATTTGTGTGAGATGGCTATTATATTACTTTTTGGCACTTTAATTTCTCATATTTGATTGTCGATTAATTTTAATTTATGTAGAAGTTGTTAAATTAGGTATTGTGAACTTAGTTGCCTTTAGATTTTAGGATTAGTTCCCTTCCTCGTAGGATCAACACTTTAGGTACTACACTAATGACCCGTGCGCTTGTAGTAACTACCAACGTTATAAATAATAAAACTTAGTGTATGTAACCTTGAGCGAATACATTTTATCAAACACCTAAAGGAATAAACTTGAAAGCCTCCTTCTAATGTACTTCTTCCTCATTTTTCATCATCAATTCATATTATACATACATAATTAACATCATAGAATTCATTTAAAAGATCAATTTCAAAAGATATTCAAAAATTCCAACTTTCACTAAAGAGGGGCATTTTGGTTTTGGCTTAAAGAAACTTTCCACTGACTCATTTCATTCATCTAACCATGTCTTATTCATAGTCAAGCATGGAGAACAACATATCTTAACACCAAACTCAAAATCATAATATAGAGAGAGAGGAGACAAATTTTACCTAAACTTTCCTTTGGTGATATCTTAAAATCCTTTGAAATTTTATCAAATAGAATGACATATTTGAGTTCCTTGACCCCAAATTACCTTAGAACACCTTGGTTTGAGTTACATAATCAAAATGATGGTGGAAATTTGATGATGACTGAAAATTCTTCTTCTCCTCCTCTCTTCTCCTTTCTTCTCCTTTCTTTTAATTAAAACAAAGTGTTTTTAATGTCATATGGTAGGATACACAACCATAACAAGGAGAAGGGTCTAGAATTTGACTCTTCTTTGACCAAACATAGTGAATTTACCCTTTTGCCCTTAGCTTATGTGAAATTACCATTATGCCCTCCATACTTTCCTAAATTTGTAATGAAGCCCAAAATTTAAGAATGATCAAAACTTTTATTTTCATTTTGGTCCTTGAACTTTTACAAAGTATAACTAGGCCTTTAGCTTTATAAAATTACATATTGGTCCTCCAGGATACGAAAAGGTCCAATATTTCGAGGGTTTAGCTTCCCTTGGCTCTGAAATCGGATTATACCTTTCCAGGGTGATATATAAAGGAAAACCATATCACCAACTGCAAACTCTAATGGTCATCGCCTCATATCCATATAACACTTTTGACGATCTTAGGTGGCTTTCATTTTCTTTCGAATGACCTTTACTTTTTGAGTGAAAATTTCTATCAATTCGGCTTCGTCAACATTGACTGTACTAACCTAATCCTAACATAAAGATGTCCTACACTTTCTACTATAAAGTACTTCATATGGTGGCATACTAATACTTGTATGATAACTATTGCTATAAGCAAATGCTACCAAAGGCACGTGCCGGTCCCAACTCCTTTGGAATTCAATTACACATGCTCTGAACATTTTCTCCCATGTATGAATAGTCCTGTGAAAATCCGTACCAAACTTCAGTTTAGTCCCAAAAATATTCCTGAAATTTTGGCCAAAATTGGGAGGTGAATCTCATATCTCTATCCGATATTATAGAATCTGGCACCCTATGCATCTTCACAATCTCATTGATATATAGCTTTGCCAACCTCTCTAATGAGTAGGATGTGTGGAAAGGCAGAAAATGAGTAGACTTCCTTAATCTATCCACAATAACCCAAATAGCATCGTGACCTTTAGATGTGTGAGGTGGGCCAACTATAAAATCCATTTTCATATGCTCCCACTTCCATTCCGGAATAAGCAACGAATGTAACACACCCGATAGTTTCTCATGCTCTTCCTTTATCTGTTGATAGGGAAGGCATCTGTTCACAAATTTCTCTATCTCTCTCTTCATCCCTGGCCACCAACAGTTTTCTCTAAGAGTTCGATACATCTTAGTGCTACCAAGATGCATAACATAAGTTGAACTGTGAGCTTCTTCCAGAATAGCTCACCTGAGACCTTGGTCATCTGGTACATAAACTCTATCTCAGAAGACCAACAAACCATCTTCTCCCAGTTGGAATCCCTCATCCTCTTTTGGATGGTAATTTCTCTGGAAAAACCTTTAACTTAGGATCATCAAGCTGTACTCTTTTGATCTCATCAAATAGTTTTGGCCAAATTTCAAACCATGCTAGCAGTGTCCTATCATCCTCAGCCATTGAAAGTCTAACCCCAAGGCTCCTTATACTCATCAAATGAGTCTTATAAGGATTTTTCCTGATACTACCGAACTAGACTTACGACTCAGTGCATCAGCTACCACATTTGCTTGTCTCGGGTGATACTTAATTACTAAGTCATAATCCTTTATTAATTCCAACCGTCTCCTTTGTCTGAGGTTACCTCCTTCTATGTTATTATGTACTTCAGACTCTTATGGTCGATGTATATATAACAAGTCTCCCCTTAAAAATAGTGTTTCCAAATTTTGAGTGCAAACACCACCACCATGAGCTCCAAATCATAAGTAGAATAATTTAATTCATGCTTATTCAACTGTCTAGAAGAACATAAAATCACTCACCTAGCCTGTATAAGTATACAGCTAAGTCCCTACCTTAGGTAGGTAAAACAAGTATTGGCGAAGAAGTCAATTGTCTCTTCAGTTCGTGAAAACTCTCCTTGCCTTTTTCATCCTACTAAAATTTTACCTCCTTCTGGGTAAGCCTCAATAAAGGGGCTGCAAGTATTGAGAAGCCATCAATTAATCTCCAATACTAACCAGCAAACCATAGAAAGCTACAAACTTCAGTCACATTCGTAAGTTGTTCCCACTCAAGTATAGCTTCCATTTTTTTTTGAATCCACATAAATACCTTCTCCTCATAC
Source organism: Erythroxylum suave (assembly GCA_027563595.1). Lineage (NCBI taxonomy): Eukaryota > Viridiplantae > Streptophyta > Magnoliopsida > Malpighiales > Erythroxylaceae > Erythroxylum > Erythroxylum suave. The sequence continues at coordinate 6,147,360 of JAOSBN010000007.1, read as the reverse complement.
CGCTTGCCCAAGGAATCTTATATCCTTTAGTAAAAAATTCAAACTTTGAAAACTTCACGTACAACTGTCTTTCTTGAAGTATTTGTAACACAATCTAGAAATTTCTAGCATACTCTTTCCCATCCTTAGAATAAATTAGAAGATCATCAATAAGACTATGATAAACTTATATAAATAAGGATGCAACACCTTACTCATGACATCCATAAATGCCGCAGGTACATTTGTCAATCCAAATGGCATCACCAAAAATTCATAGTGTCCATACCTTGTCCGAAAAGTAGTCTTATGAACATCACTTTTAGCAATCTTCAACTAATGGTACCTAGACCTTATATATATCTTTGAGAATACTATAACTCCTTTCAACTGATCAAATATGTCATCAATCCTGGGGAGTGGATATTTAATTTTAATGGTATCCCTGCTTAACTTTCGATAATCAACACATAAATGGAGGGTCTCATCCTCCTTCTTGACAAACAATATTGGCTCTCCCCATAATGAATAACTTGTTCTAATAAAGCCCTTGTCCAATAACTCTTACAATAGATCCTTTAGTTCTTTTAATTCAGCTGGTGTCAAGCGATACAATGGTAAAGATATCGTTGTTATCCCTAGGTCTAAGTAATAGCAAAATCAAACTCCTGATCTGGTGGTAATTCAGGTAACACCTCTGAGAATACATCGAGGAATGCACATATAATAGGAACATCATTAAGTTCGACCCTCTGAGTTGAAGCATCAATTACATGTACAAGGTATGCTTGGCATCCCTGATGAATCAACCTCTTAGCCTTGACCACCGATATTAAACAACTTAGGAACATTCATCGATCACTAGTAAATTTAATCAGGACTCCAACCTGAGTGTCAAACTCCACCTTTTTCTAAAAACAATCAACTCTGGTGTGATGCCTCTCTAAACAGTCAATCCCTAATATAACCTTTGAAATCTTGGAGATTAAGGGGAATAAGATCTACCTCTAACATAGCAACACTGACCTTTAACTCATAAGCATATATGCTTCATCATGAGCCACTTGCTCTCTAGGAGGAGTGATTATAATAAGAGCAGGATCTAACAGCTTTAGGGGACGACAAATATCCTCAGTGAAGGTCACACTAACAAAGGACCTTTGTTTGCCAATGTCGAACAAAACTTTAGTGTCTTTACCAAAAGCACATATAACAACTAATAACACTACGTGTTAGAAACCGTTGGTTCTATGACTGCTCAGTGCTACGTTCCTCTAGCTCAAATTGCAAAGATCTAACCTTGCAACGACTTCCCCTTCCTCGTCCAACCATGTTATCACTATAAAATCAAAGAAAAAGAGACATTATTTAATAAAATAAATCAGACTAAGCCTAGCTTATCCAATGTCCTTTACACCCCAAGGAATGTCGACAAGTACCCTTATCGAGGTCGAAATCATCTGACCATTAAGGACGTCAACTTGATGATCCAAGACTCAACCTTTCAACCAAAGATTGTTGACACCCATACTCAACTCCTAAGCCTCAAGGACCTTTTGAAAATGGTAATAACACTTTTGAAAACATAAAAAAATTTCTCTTATACAAATTTAATTGTCATGATCCCGAGCCACATTTGGCACATGACAACTGCCACCTACTCTGGCCAAAGATACTTACGATACCCTTAACCTGACTATGCAAGGCAAATTGAAAATCTTTAAAAACATTTGGACAGAAGAAAAGGTTTACACATAAGGTTATTTACAAACCATAAGACATTCAAGAGTTAATTTATGAAAGTTTAAAGCATATCAACATAATCATGAGCCACTATACAACAAAAGTATAGAACAGAGACTGCCCACATGCAGTAATGCCATGAAAATATCAAAAGATCGTACGATCCAATCAGAACTTCAAACTTACGAAATTTACCTGCATGATTGGAAAGTGGAAGGAGTGAGTACGTTATGTACTCACTGAGCAGGAAAAACATATATCACAATCAGAACCTAGTACACACTAAGGCAATCAAGATAACCTAAGGATAGGTTTTTCGTACAACTAGCTTGTACGCAACCACACATGAAATGAAGATACATGATACAGAATCACATAGGCGTAGCCTGTGACTCAATGCATACTAGTTGGGAGCCACATAGGCCTAGCCTATTAATCACTCTTTCAGTGAACATAGGTTCTAGTTCCACTACAGAAAAGTAGAAAAGCATTGTATGTAAAAATCAAATCTCTTTCGCACATCAAATCTCATAATATGCCAAAACAGTTATTTGTGTCGCCACTAGTCAGCCAAACTAATGTGCACACCCATCGATTCCCAGTGTTGGCTCGACTTACTTCTATGATAAGTCCAGACTACGGTAGATAAGAGCACATAAACCAAGGTGATGACCTCATCAGTGACCAGACTTTTAGGTGTGCAATCACCCATGAGTCCTGTAGAATGATGTCATTACAAGGACTCAACTTTTATTTACCAACATCAAGGTTATGAGGATCTCTTAATCTGTAATCTGTTGTGCCCAAATACAATTAGCCAATCGTTTCCTCACCAATCACAAAAAAATCATACAAATATTACTTACAAAAATCAAATAAGGTACTATGCCTTTATTTATCAGTCTAATCGATAAAATGGAACCTTACCATGGCTTTAAGCCAAAAGAGAACACATACATGCACGGTTTTTCATATGTAAGTTTTAAAACATTTTCCATTCAGTGAAAGCCATCTTTTGCATTCTAAGTGCAAAGTTATTAAAAAATTTAGTTTCAGAAAATCAAACATTGTCATTTACACTTCAATTGTAGGTTTGTTGAAAACAATATCATTCCTCAAAATACGAAATAAAAACATTAGTTTCACTCCAAATGCAAAGAGTTATTCAAAACAATGTCACTTATTGAATACATAAGTATACTAGCATCTATTTAAGAAAATTCTACTATACATTTCCTAGGTTCAAAATTCATATACAAGTCATCATGTATGTCTTGGGATGTCCTAATCCCATTTGAGAGATATGTTTTCTCCAACTCACCTTTAGAAAAATGGTGTACACTCCTTTGAGTTCAACAACCCTTGGTAAAAGCTCCTTGATTCACAGCTCCTGAGCCTTTATACATATAAATGCAATGTATTTACTACTTAAACATATATGTCATCTTTATACACCATCATATAAGTGTACAAAAGGCAACATCACAATTTTTATGCTACAGGATTCGGCCCTGAAGCTTTTCATATGGTCACTTCCTTTATTATTAACATATGCTCTCTTTTACATTTTCCAAGGCATTTAATGCCTTTGATCCAATCAAAGCATAATTAAGCACATTTTTATCCAAGCACATTAGGCCACTACTCATCAATATAAACAAAAATATAAGTTTACTCTAAGTCCAATGCACACCATTACAAACCTTAAATCCTAAGCCAAATTCACTTAGGCATTTTGTCAAATACCTAAAGGAATAAACTTGAAAGCCTCCTTCTAACGTACTTCTTCCTCATTTTCATCATCAATTCATATTGTACATACACAATTAACATTATAGAATTCATTTAAACAATTAATTTCAAAAGATATTCAAAATTTCACTGACTTTCACCAAAGAGGGGGCATTTCGATTTTTACTTAAAGAAACTTCTCCAAGATTCATTTCATTCATCTAAACATTGTATCATGCATAGTGAAGCATGGAGAACAATATATCTTAACACCAAACTCAAAATCATAATGTAGAGAGAGATGACACAAAATTTACCTAAACTTTCCTTTGGTGATATCTTAAAATCCTTTGAGAATTTCTCAAATCTAATGATATATTTGAGTTCCCAGACCCCAAATTACCTTATAACACCTTGGTTTGAGTTAGAGAATCAAAAGGATGGTGGAAATTTGATGATGAGGATGGTGGAAATTTGATGATGACCGACAATTCTACTTCTCCTCCTCTCTTCTCCTTTCTTCTCCTTTCTTTTAATTAAAAAAAGTGTTTTTAACGTCATAAGGTGGGATGCATGGCCACAAAAAGGACAAGGGCCTAGAATTTGACTGTTATTTGACCAAACATAGTCAATTTACCCTTTTGCCCTCCAAACTTTCCTAAATTTGCAATCAAGCCCAAAATTTGAGAATGATCAAAACTTTTCTTTTCATTTTTGTCCTCGAACTTTTGTAAAGTATAATTAGACCCTTTAGCTTTATAAAATTACATATTGCTCCTCCAAGAATTGAAAAATCACATTCAAGTCCCTTAACTTTTAGTAAGCTGTAAATAAGCCCTTATGTACGTCAACTTTTCAAATTAAGCTTCTAAGTGTCCAAGAAGTCTATAAATCATGTTTAATCACCTTTAAGGCATTATAACACATTTAACTCAGCCACCATGGCCATTTCCATCTAATGGAATCAATTTTTCATGCTCAGAAACTTGTATGTTTGAAATCTCCAAGATTTCCCATACTGATGAACTCTAAGTTCATGTAAGGGCTTATAACATTATATATCAATGAAATATGTACCGAAAGGACTCAAATACATTTTTGAACTCAAATAAAACCATGTATATATAAATATACAGTAGTTTCTCTAAGTATAAACTAGTACAAAAGGCTCAAAGATTTCAATGTTACAACCCAGGCCACGATCGTGCACTTTGGCCACAGTGAAGACAGAGAGCTCTAAACCAAGCCACGATCATGATTGAGAGGATTAGACGCTGGCCATAATTGTGATAGGTAGGGCCACAATTGTGGCCTATATTGGGTTGTCACAAAAAGTCGAGTTTCGTAAGACTTTTCAAACCATTTCAACCCTGAATCAACACTAGGGTATCCAAAGTATAAACATAACATTAAGGGATAGAAGAAGTAGCTTTTTGAAGAGCCTTAATCAGCCACCAAAATCAAAACCCTAATAGAGAACCTTGAGAGAATGAGAAAGAGATGAAGGAAGAGAAAAGAGGAAGATGACGTAGACACGACGTGCTCCCCAGATTAAGAAGCTTTTCGAAGTCACAGCCTCCCATCATCCTATCGAGTTTTGGTTCCTATTTATTTAAGTTTTATTCAATTATAAAATTGGGATATATAGTTGATTATAGACTTGCATTGTTGTTGATGTTCTATACTCACCTTTGGATTATTATTATTATTGATTTAATGAAATTTGATTGTTTTATGTGTTTATGGAATTAATTGTGATTTATTTTTGCACTTCATATCTTGATAATAAACTGAGTGAATTGAGAGAAAATGATTAATTTGGGCTAATGATAGTTAGGCAAATTAATAGATTCAAAATCAAATTAAGTTGGTAAACCTTGTATAGAGAGATCACATTTAGGTTTTTGATTGTTTATTAGAAAACTTAAGAAGTAATTAAGTTTTGGATAGGTTGGCAATTCAGAGACTACAACTTCCCATAATCTGATTAAGGTTTATGCTTTAGGTTTCAATTATAACTAGAGAGAGATTAATTGACCTTAGGACCATCTAGAATTGTTAATTAAATAAATCGTAATCAGTTAGGTTGACATTAAGGAGAGATAATTTTCCCTTTCTTTATTTTGGTAAACTCATTAGGTTGAAATTAAGGTGTACGATCATTGTTCATCAAATTGCTAAATTTCATTTAATTGTTATTTAATTTCAAATTAAATTTTTTCATCATCATCGTGATTGTTTTTAATTAAGTTTTAATTGTTAGTTATTGTTTTCTTGATTGATTTGGTTATTTGATTTAGTTAGTCCTCGTGTTTAAATTTATTTTTTGTTAAATAATTGTTTAGTAGTCTCAGACCTTAGATTTTAGGACTACATTAACCCTCCTAGTGGGAACGATACCTTAGGTACTACGCGAATGAACCGTGCACTTGCGGTATTATTGAGGTTATAAAATTTAAAATTTGTTATATGTAAACTGTCGATCAAGTTTTTTGGCACGGTTGTTGGGGAGGAGATAGTTTCGTTCTATAATTTAAGGCGTTAGACTAGTTTTAATTTTTTTTCAATTGTTTCATTTTATTTCAAAATCGTGCTCTTGCATGAACACAACAGTCACGAGAGGTTTGAGTCATGTAGTGGAGATTTCAGATTTAGATATCACACAAGAACGAACTCTTAAGAATGCTCGGCGAGAGGAAGAAGAAGAGAGTGGAAAATCAAAAATGACTGAGGAATTCCAACAAAAAATAGACCATGGAGTGAACCAAGGATGATAATAGAGGACCATAATAGACTTTATGAGGCGGAGGTTTAACCTATCGAACTAGGGAGTGGCTAGGCCACCTGTCTAAGTGGCCTGATTTGAGATGATACTTGCACTTCTCAGTATGCTTTAGCAAAATGTACAATTCTACAAATTGGCTAATGAGGATCTGAACACGCATATCGTTAATTTCCTAAAAAATTGTTATACTTTTCGGTATCATCAGATATTGGAGGATGCTGTTAGAATTAGGTTATTCCCTTTCACTCTTAGATATAGAGCGAAGGCTTGGTATCATTCACTGAGCCTAACTAACATCATAACGTGGGAGCACCTTATGTGGGCCTTTCTTAATAAATTCTTACCATTGACCAAGACAATGAAGATTATAAAGGATATCACAAATTTCCAACAAGGTGAGGGGGAGTCGATTTATGAAGCTGGGAAAAATATAAGGACTTGTAAAGGAAATGCCCACACTATATCTTACCAAACGAGATCCTTTTGTAAACCTTCTACAATGGACTGAACCCACCAACTAGAGGCACAATTGACACAGCTTTTGGAGGATCCTTAATGCAAATGACAGTTGATGGAGTAAAGGAGTTGATTAAGGAGACAGCGAGCAATAGTTGCTTATAAACAAATAAGTGAGGTAGGCAGCCTACTACTTTTAAAGAGAAAAAGGGAATTATCACGCTCGATCAAATGACAGAGATGCAAGAAAAGATTAAAAACTTGACACGACAACTTAACCGCATGAAGGCGTCATCTTCAGCTCAAGTTAAAGTTGTACAGTTGAAGTGTGAGCTATATAGTCAGATAGACCATGATATTGTGGACTGTTAATTGATGAGAAAAGACAATCAGGAGCAAGTGAACTATATGGGAGCACAGTTTGGATGAGGAGGGGGGTAACAATCCCTAATCTAACACTGACAACCCCGAGTGGAAGAGTTACCCTTACTTCTCCTGGTCAAACAACAATAGAGGACAGTTTAAGCCTCAAGGAAAATCGAGCTTCCAGTAAGATAAAGCAAGCTCTATGGAATCAAAGTTAGATAAGATTCTGGAAAAGATTGGAGGCATAGAGGATGCACATAGGAGGCTCAAGAGTAAATTCAAGCAAGTAACAAAGAATCGTGTTTCGTCCATGCACAATTTAGAAGTTCAAGTGGGCCAATTAGCGAAGGAAATGTCTACTTGGAATGTTGGTTCTCTTCTAAGCAACACCAAGTTGAACCTGAAGGAACGTATCATATTCATTAATCAGAACCAAGATGGAGAATCTGAATAAGTACAAGAAGAAGGAGAGAAGGGTGAAGGTAAAGAGGACCTTCCAAGTGAGCCTATGATCAAGTCACTTAAAGCAACTCGACGTGTATCCCTATTCCCTATCACACAACAACAGGAGTTATATGCAAGGAGGGCAGTGGAGAAATTACAAGAGATTGAGCAAAACATGATTAAAGAAGTGATAGAGCAGGTACAGATGATGCTCAAATCACTGGAATCTGTTAAGAAGAAGGTTAAGGCATGACCATTAGAAGAGGACCCCAACATAGTGAAGAAGAAAGATCACCCAGGGGACTTTTTCATCCCCTGTAATATCAACAGGATCATTATAGATAGGGCATTCATGGATTTAAGTGTGAGCATAAACATGATTCCTTACACCTTTAGTCTAAAATTAGGGTTAAGAGAGTTAGTGCCTACCAAGTTTTAAGTCAAGACGGTCGATAGAACAATGCATAAACCGATGTGAATTATAAAGGATGCTCTAGTAATAGTTGACAAGTTTACCTTTCCTACAAAGTTCTGTATATTGGACATTAGCAAAGATGGGGACTCCTCGATAGTTTTTGGATGACCTTTCTTGGCCATTACTTATTCAATCATTGACATGGATGGAGGCGAATTAACTCTAAGGATAGGAAAAGAGCATATAACCTTCAAGATGTCTAAAAGAGATTACATATCTCCTTCACTTCTAGTGGACATCAAGGAAACCAAACCTCGAGAAGAATGGGAGGACATCGAGGATTTTGATCATGCTTTGAGGAAGAAGCGCTCACGAAGGAGAAGGTGCGGAAAAGAGAATTATAAGAATGGTGGTAACTGTAGCATGGTAGCTAAAATACAAACTTTGAGATTAATGATAACGCTACCATCGACCCATTCATTCTAATAAACGTGAGGTTAATGGAGCATCAAACTACCAATGTTAAAAAAAGGACTGTATGGGAGGTAACCTATGGAAAAATTAGTTTCGTTGTTAAATTTTATTAGAATGTTTGAAATTTCGTAGTCAAGATTATTTATGTTTTCGAATAAAATCAATAGAAGAATAGGCTTTCAAAATTATTTGGATTATTGCTCAAGCATGAAATGAGAGGCAAAAAGGGCCACAAAAATATCAAGTAGTGAAAGTGAAAAGATTGTGAAAAGAAAAAAAAAGAAGGAATTCAGAAGTGGTGGTATGTCAAAGCCCACGATCAGTAAAGAGGGAGGGCGCAAAATTTTAAAAGAAGTTTAACCCTTTAACCCTTTTGTCCTTTTTACAACCTATATATTCAGTTTTAACTGTTGGATCAGGAAAAGAAGGCATGTCATATTTGGAGAACCAGTAGATTCCGAAACCTTTTAGAAATCTAATTTACAGTGGAAGCAATATATCTAAATCATCATGCCAATCTATACATGATATGCTATAAGGATAATAATAAACATAAACAAGATAGTGATATTACCGATTGCTTCGCTACAGATTTAATTGCTTATTGCGCTATCCTCTCCTTCTTCTAGGACAACTTGGTTAACAAAATCCTTTGGTGGGAAAGGAGAAGAAATATTTGGAGGAGATTTTTCTTAGA
>JAOSBN010000007.1:6102965-6138170 GCA_027563595.1 Erythroxylum suave | reverse complement strand
TTATTATTATTATTATTATTATTATTATTATTATTATTATTATTATTATTATTTGTTTATATTATTATTATTATTATTATTATTATTTGACGAGGATAAAATGGTCATAGAGTTGGGTATTTTTATTCCCAGTTACCTTGGAATAGCTAAAGACATCATATGGTGTTCTTTAGCTATTCCTCATAGTCACGAAATAATAAAACCTAAGAATATCTATTCTACTTGTTTTTGTCTAACTAAACACAAGAATAGGTAAAGGTTAGGAATAGAGTAGGAATAGAATTTCTATTCCATTGAACCAAACATACCATAAGTGTTTATCGGTATTCCTCTCTGCCTCTTTCAATCAGTCGAACTAAGGTGATGTATGCTAGTCATTCATTACTTATCATTATTATCATAAATGATACTTGTATTTTGGGTGATATTGGAGGATTTGATAATTAATTAATATAGGAAGTATTTTGTTTCTAAAAAAAATGTTGAACTCCAACATTAAGAGCCCCCACCCCCTGTGCCCTCAGGGTTGGTGGAGGAGGTAAATCGCGGGATGTGCCTCAACTAACCAGAGACTTGAGCTTACCTACTAATCTCACCATACAAGGGGCCCAAATCTTAAAGGTTGCCCCCAAGATTCGAACCCCCACCCTGCAGGTTGCTAGCATGGCAGGCACCACACCACCTAAGCCTTTGCCAGTCGAGGTTACTCATATTTGCCTATTTTAGTAAAAGGAGTATAATTGGAGAAGAATCAAACTAACTTGATTTAAACACAGCATTGAATTAATCCCGTGTTACAAAATGGTTGCTCATGTTTCTCCTTCGTTACCTTACTCACTCTCGTAATACCCCTTGGAGTATAAAGCACAAGACCGTACATGTCTCCTTGTAAGTCTCGTGTTGCCATTGAAGATTTTTGGAGAATTATAAGCAAAGCAATACAATTGCTACACAAACCCGTTTTAGGGTTATTTAGTTTATTAAAAAGCTAGGCTTTTAAATTTAATTAGAAGAAGTAAGAAAAGAAAGAGAATCTTTTGGCCAAAACATGCTGCAAAAGTAGTTGGAAGTCGATTAGAATATGTTCTACATTTGTTGCTAAACAAGATTACATCATTTTTGGAATTTGGATCAACTTGCAATAAGATTTTGTTAATGATTTAAGATTTAAGAACAATGAATTCTTTCTCTTATTTTCTTTATTGTTTTCTTGTTACAATTCTTTGTTTGATTATGACCTAATAGATTTAGGTCAAACGAACCCTAGGATGAAATGTATTTGATTTATTCTTTTATTTAATGAATATCTAGTTTTTGTGATTTATCCATATTTTTATAACTGATTAAATTGAAGGAGAAAAAAAAGGATATTCAATTGTTTGATATATGCATCAAGATTAGAGAGATAAGATGTGTTGTTAGATATCGCCGATAAAGAAGGTTACAAGTTGTTTATTCGAAAGAAAGTCACAAGATCTTTCCATGTTAGTTAAGACCTACCAAGAGTGTTTACATAATGAATTAATGCATTCTTAAGTTGTCTTTATTTGAGAGAAATTTTAGTTGATTAATCATATGTCTTAAGAAAGAATATAATATAAATTAAGAGTTCTTGGTAGTTTAAGAAACTAGAATTAATGCTTCAGTAAGAGTGAAACTGAATACAGGAAAGTCCTAAGGGAAACCTCACCTAAATCTAATTTATTCATAGATTGGTTATTCTTGATCATTAAATTGTTTTAGTATTTATATTTATTTATTTTGAATTGTTATTCAATCAATCATAATCATTTATCTAGCTTGTTAAACTGGTAGGTAATTGGTAATGAAATAATAATCCTCGTAAGATTAACTTGTACTCGCATGTTCAAGCTATAACTTCATTAAACGTTTTTTATTAAAACATATGTAGTTCACACATCATAAGGCTATTGAGAGGATGCTAAAGATCTTCCTTTGGACTTAGAGAGGTGAAGATCACACCCAAGACAAAGTTAATAGATTTGAAATATGTTCCAAAGAAGAAGAAGGTGCTTATAAGGAAGAAGATTTGGAAACTTTTTCGTTGACCATGACTCCCTATGGGTGTAGTGGATCTACTCGTAATTGTTAAAAGATGTTAGACTTTAAGAAGTTAATCCTAAGACTATAAGTAGGCTTGGCATTATGTCAACTTAGGCTCGGGCTTAAAAATTTATGTTTAAACCCAAAGTTGGCTCAAAGCTTAATTTGGCCCAAGACTCGCAGCCTAAGCTTGAGTAGGATTGGGCTTAGGCAACCTAAAACCTGATTAGGCCTAGGCTAAGTTTAATTAATTTCTTTTCATTTAAAATTTAAAAATGACATTATTTTACTTAAAACATCATCATTTACTTAATATCTTTAATCTTTGGGCTAGACCGAGCTAGTTAGCTCAAGCCTAGTGAACTTAGGCCAAGCTTATTAACTTTAGGTGAGAATAGGTTGAGTCGAGCAAAAATTGACATCCCTTTCTACAAATTATTAGTTATTTAAGTATATACTCAAGGTTAGAGATTAATCTCAAACCTCAAATAGGGGTAAAAATTGGTGATGGTGTTAGAACTTTATTATGCCAATCATGCTTAGAAATGAAAAAAACAAAATCTGTAATTCTAGGAAGCAACTGGCATTGGCCAATACTTAACTTAAGGTTATGTTTGGTTGGACATAATATTTTTAATAGAAAGGAATGGTGTATAATGGAATGAAATGTAAAAGGATGTAATATTAGAAAATTATTGTTTGGGAGGGATGGAGGGGTTCATAATATAATATTGTGAAAGGTTGTTTGGAAGAAGGGTTCATAATGTAATATAATGAAATGTTGTTTATCATTTTACATTCCATCCTAAACCCCCCAAATGGGAGATAACTTATTTTTACTATTTACGAAGGAATGTGATGTAATGTGAAACCCTCCCCTTCCATCCTATTCCATTCCATTCTATTATAAACCCTCCTTCTAAACAATGGAATAACATTACATTTCATTCCAATCCATTAGTAACTACCCAACCAAACATAGCCTAAGAGGTTTCACTATCATCATCAACTTAATGCCAAGCCATTCATATGATCAATCTATTGAGGACAAAATAATATGATTGAACTTAAAGTTTTTGGCTGAATTTGTTTTTTCTTAAAGCCTCTATATGAATGAACCAAATTATCTCCTACAGTTGCCAAATTTGTGTTTCTTGGTTACTGTGACAAGCATGAAGGCTATCTTTGCTATGATTTTCAAGAAGGAAGATTGTACATCTCACGTATATGAATGTTTTCAAAATTTTATATTATTTTTCATCTTATTTTGAAACACTTACACATTCCATTAGCAAAACTTTGCCATTCATGCCTTCATTTTCTGATACTTCTCATTTAGAAAACAATTTAGAAATTGATTTTTTATGTTCAAGTGTATTTGCATCATTGATGCTTCAACCCAATCCTGCTCTGAAAGGTTTAATAAGTCCACAATTAATATCAATGCCCCTTTCTCCTCCATCTGAGCCACGTCATTTAACCCGTTTCAACTTAAGAAAACCTCCAAATAGATATGGTTATTCTTTTGAATGTTATGGTCCTTCAACTGCTTATGTTAGAACTCTTAATTCCATTTCCATACCTTTTAGTTATAAACAAACAACAAAATTGCAGGTTGGACGAGTGCCATGAAGAGGAAATTTTGGATCTGGAGGCAAACCAAACTTCATAATTAGTCTTTAGTCCATCTAATGTAGTGTATAATGTAAAACTCAAACTTGATGGTTCTATTGACAAGTTTAAGGCTAGATTAATTGCTTAAGAATTTAAATAGGAATATTGTATTGACTATGAGGAGAACTTTTCTCCAGTAGCTAAGATGACAAAATTTTGAATGATGATAATTGTCGCATTCACTAATAGATGAATCTTATGTTACACCAACAGAGATCAATCTTAAATTAACAAAAGATGTTGGAAAGTCATTTTTCGATCCAATCCTCTATAGGGATATTGTTGGTAGTCTTCTCTATCTTACAACAACTCGACCTGACATTTCTTATGCTATTCAAATAGTTAATCAATTTGTTTCCAATCCTTTTAAGTTGCATCTTTATGCTCAACATCGCATTAGTTAATATTTGAAAGATACTTTGGCAAGAGGTATATTCTTCTCTTCTATATCCTCTATGAAGCTTGTTGTATTTGTTGACGCTGATTATGTTCGGTGCCCTCATATAAGGCATTCCATTAGTGGTTGGTGTATCTTTTTCGGCTCATCCCTTATTTCTTTGACTTCTATTAGGTTTGGGCATCTCATTTGATAAATCTATACCTCTTTATGCTAATAACATTAGTGTTATTCGTATAGTAACTAATTTTGTTCATCATGAACGCTCGAAACATATTGAAGTGGATTGCCATTATATTATGGGCTTATGTAAGATCAAATTAGCTAACTTCATCATGTTCCTTATGAAGATCAAGTTACTGATTTGCTTACTATATGTATGACTTCTAAACGACACCAGTATCTAGTTTCCAAATTGATGCTCGTGGACACCTATCATCAATTTGACGGGGGAAGTCAACAATAATATTGCTTTAATATTATCCTTCATATTAGTAGTCATCATATTATCCTTTATATTAGCTGCCTTGATATTAGCCTTATATAAACACATACACACCAATAAAGGAGAGATAAGATTTTTCCGCCAAACTTTGGTCTTTTACAATATTATGTTTGTGTTATTATTAGATAGTTGGGGAATCTAGGTAGTATACTACTTAACTTTCTTGAAGGAAATCACTAACTATTATTATTAATGACTAAGGACACTTTTTGTAATACTTAGTAGGGAGTGTTGAATCAAATTATAAGTGGAGTGTAGGTAAAGTCACCTTACTGTCTAATTGTCAAATCAAAAACTAGATTTCTTTCCATTATCGATTATGTGCTCCACTCTTATTGAAGCATATTCGCAAAACTTAGGGAACAAATACAATGGAAGGAGTAAGTCTAGTTTTCCAATAATAAACCTAAAACTGTCTTTATCCTTAGGCTAGCCATTAAAGAGAAGCTTCCAAAAAGGGACAGAATCAAGGTTACTCTCTTTTATCCTCCTATATTTCTCCTATGCAATAAAGAGCCAAAATCTTATTCTTCATATGTCAATTTTAAGCTTATGTATGGTATTACATTCAAGCTCTACGTCATAAGAGATTTTTGGGAAGGAATTGAAAGGAAATCATACTTTGATTAGCTAAATTCAAATACAAGCATTACGGAGAACTAAAGCTGTTGAAACTCTAGTATAGCCATGTTATATACTTTATTTAGTTTAAGGAATCAAAAAATATTTCGAGGGGAAGCCAGGGATGTAAATTCTGTCCTATAAAGAGTTCCTTAACTTCTAATAGAGCTTGTTACTGCTAGAAATTTAAATAACTCTCAACCGTGAAATGGCCTCATGTTAGAGTATACTCATCCTTTAAGAGGAATGCATTTCCTAAAAGTGTGAATTACCTATATCACCAGGTCACTATTTGATACTAGTTCTAGTTATGATACACCATTAATTAAAAATAAGAAAAACCTGAATCAAGGAGGCTAATACACCCTTATGCTTAGATTTACTGAAGGTTACACCTCTAATGTTTAGCTTGGTTATTCATTAATAAACTAAGTCTCTATGTTTAACTCTTAAAAAGTGATGATTAGGCTCCTTCTGTTGAAATCTAGACATTGCTTATGGTCTCATACTTCCTTATTGTGGCCTTTATTAATTCAATTTTAAATTTTACAAAAAGAACTTTTAGCTCTTTCAAAAAATAGAAAAATGAAAAATCTATCATAGATAAATTTTCATATTGTTTTTTGAATATTGTTTAATTCCCTAAGGAAATTGTATTTAGCACATTTTAGCTTAACCATACATTATTAGCTTAAATTGGTCAAACTTTATTAGTACTACAGTGAGGTCACAATTTATCATTATTTTATTTGAACTTTCTTACTTATTAAAGACCTCCATTTTTATGCTTGAAAATGCAATTTTATCTTTTTAGTGGTATCATAAATCATAAAAACAAATTAATATTGATATTGCTTAACACTACACTTAGTGATTAATGCCTTAGAAATGCTTAAGATACTTACTGTAGCTCATACTTGATCTTATGTATATTTTAAAAGTGAAGGAGCTAAAGTGACACAAAAGCATATTCGTTAAAGTCATCTTCTCAAAGTCTATACTTCATTTATTCATGGAGCAAGAAGAAGAAGAGGATTAAAAGATGAAGTGACAAGATAGAGTGTGAAAGTGAAGAACAAAGCAAGGAATCATCTCATAGCCACACCATGGTGTACATGGGCATATGAGACACATTCTCACACCCATGCCACGCTTCTCACGGTTATAAAAAGCCTCTCATAGCCATGAGAAGCTACTCACAGGTGTTACAAAGCATGTCACACCCATGAGGCCCCTCTTATACCTGTGAGAAGTTACTCACAAGCATGAGAAGGGACAATTATCCTATTTAACTCTAATTTTTAACTATAATAGGTAATATTTTGACAGCCAAAACAACTTTCTCGGCAGAAGCAAAAACCCTCGTTTTCTTCTTTTTCCCTTTACTTTCAACACTAAAAGAGGCTACGATGGTTGATGCTTAGAGTTTAAAGGAGAAGATGGAAGACTAACTTCCCGATCCTAATTCAGAGGTGCAATCGACGCTGAGGAGCACATTAAACATAGTATCATTGTGTATCATTTTCTTTCCATCTTTTCAAATTGTTTATGTAATTTTAGGACTATTGATTGGGTATTGTGTAAAAAGCTTTTGATACTTTATAGAATTGTTTTTCATGAAAACCCATTGCTGGAACTTGAATGCAATACGTAATAATCATGTTAAAGGTCCTATGTGGCAACTAACAATGTTGAATCATTAGGGATAACATAGCATAAGTTAAATAATCTGAGCTTGTGTGATTATTGATTAGACTTATCTATTTTTCTCACTTATAATATGGCTGCCTGGATAAACTCAGAGAGCTTGTTCTAGGTTTCCCGATAGTTAGGGTTAATTAAAGATCTTGTTTTAATTAACTATGACCTAAGGAAAAACTACGAATTAATAGAGCTTGTGGTTAATTCACAACCAATAGTTAGGAAAGAGGTGTGAGGAGGATAATTTAATGATATATGTTGAAATGTGCATAGGTCAAGATTAAACCAAAGAACTAGGTTTTACACACATTTATCACTCATCATTTTTAACTGTTTTTTTTAATTGCTTGCTTTAGTTTAGCTTTATGTTGTTATCTCAATTGAATCTACCCAAAACTCCTACTTATTTCTTTTAAATGAATTATTTTCTTTACAGAAATTAACCAAATATTCCTTGTGGATACGATCCCGACTCACCACAACTATAAATTTTAAAGTGCATAGTTAGGTAGATTTTATAATTTACTCAACATATGCTATCAAATTTTGGCGTCGTTGCTGAGAAATATGGTGATTTAATTTTTTTATTTTAATTGGTATTTTTTGTATATATTTGTTTATAATTTTTCTTTTTGTTATTTGTTATTTTTAAAATGATTGTTAGTGATGGTGTATGTTAGTGTTGGTGTATGGTAGTGACCAGATCTCTTCCTAGAGAACTTAAGCAACTTGATCTGAAGATTGAGAGGACATTGTGGAGATTACAAAGAGAAGTAAGCACAAAATCAGAAGTAGAATCAAAACTTGAATCTGAAGATACTATGGCAAATCTAAGAACGCTGAGGGAGTTGGGACCTAACCCAAAGACCTTTATGCATTACATTTCTAAATTTTGCTGAGCATGTTACTTTTGAGTTAAAGTCTAGATTAATACATTTTACCTAATTTTCATGGTCTTACAAGTAAGGATACACATAAGCATCTCAAGAAGCTCAATATGGTTTTCTTGAGCATAAAGCCTCCTAGGGTGACAGACGAGCAAATCATATTAAGGGCCTTCCCATTCTCACTAAAAGATGCAGCAAAGGATTGGTTGTTCGATTTACCTGCTGGGATTGTGAATACTTAGCTAAAGATGAAGAGACTATTTTTGGAGAAATATTTTCTAACATCAAAGACAACAAGTATTTAGAAAGAGATTTGTGGCATCAAGCATCATAATGGATAGTCTCTTTACGAATACTGGGAGTGTTTTAAGAAGTTATGTGCCAGTTGTTTTCACCACAACATTCCAGAGTAACTTCTCATCCAGTATTTCTATAAAGTATTACTACTAATGGAGAGAAAGTTTGGTTAATGTAGTGAGTGGTAAGGCACCTCGTAAGAACACTCCCATTGAAGCCAGAATTCTACTTGAGTTAATGGCTATTAAGACCCAACAATTTAGCACTCACAACGATGTTCGACGAGCAAACGAGGTAAGTACTTCATTTATTTAACAACGTTTAAATGAGCTAACCTCTTTTGTTAGATAGATTGTAGTTGGACAGGCCCAGATAAAAGCAAGTGGAATATATTCAAACACAAGCCATTTGACTGATGAGTGCTCAACACTACAAGAGGGAAGTATATAGTATGTTAATGCTGTAGGAGGAAAATTTCCAAATCAATATGACCCATACTCACAAATGTATAACACAGGCTGATGGGTTCATCCCAACTTAAGTTACAAAGGGAACAGGTAGTAGAATTACTTCCAGAATAGGTTGCAAAGAGCGCACCAATTTCAACTAACCCCACAAGGAGCACAAGGTGACTCCTTTCCTAGTTCAAGTACATCTCTTGACGAATTTATCAAGAACTTTACTATTAACAAACATCAGTTTCAACAAGGTATTCAGTAGCTTCGACAAAGCATGTTGTAGCTTAGTTAGAATATGCAACAACTTAATCAAGAGAAAAAATAAGCATATATAATGTGGAAAGCCAAATAGGCTAGATGGCAATGAGGTTCAAAAGCCTAGAATCATAAAGAGGAGGAAACTGTCATCCTAACCCGAGGTGAACCTGAAGAACGTTAGTGCTATAACCCTGAGGAGCTAGAAGGAGATTAAGGGTCCGAAGAGAACTTCATCAATGATTGCTACTGAGGAAGAAATTGAGAAGGAGTTAGGAAAGGAAGAAAATCCATCATCAAGTACAAAGATAAATTTCAAAAGCCCTAATATCATTGAGACTAATCCTCCACCTTTTCTGAGCAGATTGATAAGACCAAACAAGGAGGAGAAGGATAATGAGATATTAGAGACTTTCTGAAAAATGGAAGTAAAATACCTTTGCTCGATGCAATTGAGCAAATACCAAGGAATGATAAATTCCTCAACGAACTATGTAGACATAAGAGGAAACTGAGGGGAAATGAAAAAGTGATGATGGGTGAGAATGTTTCTACATTTTTTAGAGAGAAGATGCCTCCAAATGTCGGGATCTAAGTATGTTTACCATTCCTTGCAAAATTGGTAATGTTGTGATTAATAGGTTGGATTTAGGAGATTCAATTAATATGAAGCCTCGTTCAATTTATGTTTCATTGAATTTAGATCCTTTGAAAAAAACAATTGTTATCATACAATTGGCTAACCGCACTAATGCCTACCCTGATGGTGTAGTTAAGGATGTTTTGGTGCAGGTAAATAAGATGGCGTTTCCTGTAGATTTTTATGTTGTTGATATGAATGATGACACTTCATACAACCCAATACCTATCTTATTAGGGAGACTATTTCTCAATATTGCTCAAACTAAGATAAACGTTATCATGTATAGTATGATAATTCTAGAACTTACTTTTATTATGCTTATCAGGTCCACATTTGACAAATTAGAAGCATTAACATGATAAAGGCACTTAGATTTCCCAACTTGTTTAAGCCTATTTCTTTGAAATTACAATAAGCAAAATTTTACCTTTAAAAATAAACAAGTTAAGCCTCATCCTTTTTCATTGATTTTACCCACATATTAACCTCGTTCCTATTTTCTTCGAAGTCTTATTTATCATTTTAAAACTAGATGGTTATTTACTTTATTTGTTTGTTTGTTCACATTTGAATTTGATGAAAGGCCTAATATTTTTTGAATTATGGTACTGAATGCTCAAATTGATCTAAGAAAAAGAGCATATAAAAGAAAAGGAATTAAAAGTAAGTTGTACCAATAGAATTACATTGAAGGACCAATGCATATTTGTAGCAAATCTTGAAATATTTTGTGAGAAAATTTCCTTCACTTTTAACCCTTTTTACCAACCCATTCATACCTTACCTAAGCCCTAATACAACCTGTATAAAGATCTTTTGATTTTTTATTGTAGTTTGTACATAACTGGTGGAGATGTGATTTTATTGCAAGCCTATGGTAAGGATCCTGTTATGCATTGATTAAGAGTCTCAACACTTTTCATCCTAAACACTTGAGTGTATAGAGTGAAATCCTGCTGAGGTTGTAAAGAGGTATGTTCTTTATTTCAATGTGATTATTGATGTGATTATTATTAATATTACTTAGGAAGTTAATTTTATGGCAATTTGATTCTGATTGCATATTAATTTGATTCAATATGATATGGCGATTGGCTAGCATATTGTAACACTAGTCAAAATAAAATAACTAGACTACTATTGTAGTAATGGTGAGTTTAGTTCGATCCCATATGGAGTGTTCGGTTAGCTTATGAAATGGAATTAATTAATGTTTAGGAAATGGGGGGTTTTGATTTAATAGGAAAATAAAATAAAAACAAACCTAAAGAAAATAAATTCAAGAAAACATGCAAAAAATGATAAAATTGGAAAATTCGGTAGGGATTCGGTTCTTTGGTTTAATCTCAACCTATACCCTAATTAAGCACAATTCATTGATTTGTCGTTGTTTTATCTCTCTTAGTAATTATTAGGTGTAAATTAATAATAAGCACTTTTAATCCCATTTTTTCCTTAGATCCTAGTTAATCAAGAAGTACTCGTTAATTAACCCTAACTATCGGGAAACCTAAAATAAGCTCTATAAGTTTATTTGGACAATCGCATTATGAATCAGAAAAATAGACCAATCTAGGCAATAATCACACAAGCTCGAATTATTTAACCTATGTCACGTTATCCCTAATGATTCAGAACCATTGGTTGCTACACATGTATTGGGAATACAACGATTATGCATTGCATTCAATTTTAACAATGGGTTTTCATGAAAAATGATTCAATAGAGCATTAAAATCATCATCACTCAATACCCAATCCAATAAGCATTAGATAACATAATCAATTCCTAATGAGAGAAAAAATTAACAAAATTATTTAAAAAATGCTTAACTCGGGTCATCGGCGTTGATGTTGCCTCCGAATTAGTGTCGACACGTTACTCCTCTATGGGTCTCTCGTAGAAAAATGTTTCAACCCCCTATAAAAATACCCTATTGAAAACCCCCTTTGTTCTTCACTCATGGCAAGCTTGTCTTCTCCACACCCCTATTCCTATTCATTGACAATTAAAATTTATAGTCCACTTACAATATTCACTCTTAACTCCTCTGTACCTCTCTTCTCTTCTTTTCTACTTGCACTACTCTTCTTGTTTTTCTTCTGCAGCCACTCTCTTCTCTTCTCTATTGCCACTCCTATTCTCTTTTCCAGTCACACCAAGCCACCTCCACTCTTCTTTTTCCATTGAGCGTTTGATTTGACAATTAAACCTTGGGGTTTTTGTTCCAACCTTACCATTCATGTCAAACCCCCTTCTTCTATCTTGGCCAAAATGTTGGTGTTTCTTCTTTTACATCCAACATATAGCCTTGCATTTTCTTCTTTGTTGTTGTCATTTTACTTGACGTGCGTTGCTACTTGGATGTTGCGTTTTGGTCTTCCTCAGTTTCCATATACATTGTCATTTTATTTCACTGGTTGTCCACCTTTCATTTATTATTGTTATTTTTTTTTGTCTTTTAATTTTCTTCTTCTTACTCCATAAAGGCAAGTAAAAATTGATCTTCGAAAAAATCCCTAATGTAGTGTTTTCGACTCAGTTTAATTTCTTTACTTTCAAATTGTACCTAAAATCATATATGAATTGAAGTGAGCATCTTAAGCAATTTCATGTCAATAATTGCTAAGTGTAAGTGATTAAATGTATCAACAATTAAACATATATCAGTGATATATTGTATGAATGGACAGTTTGAGACTGATGATGGATTGATATTGCAAAATTTATAATTTTGATTATAGTTTGCTTGAGGACAAGTAAAAACCTAAGTGTGGGGATATTTGATAGATGATTGATTGATTATAATTTTAAACCCATATTTAATGTATTCTTGCTTGATATTTTATACTTTTGTTGTATATTTGGTACTTAATATGTTTCAAGTAGGTTCATAGGTCATCACAATTATAATTGCTTGCATGGAGGGATAGGTTAATTTGATGTATTGAGGAGGTTTTTGAGCTTAACAAGTAAGTAGAAATATGATCTTTATGGCATGTTTTAATAGAATGATGTGATTGAATTGGAGAAATGTCTATAATGTTGATGATGAAGTGTGCTAGAATATATTGGATGAACTTGGATGCTTTTATGCTTTGCTTTTTATGTATAAAAACCTTAGGTTATATGTTATTATATGAATGAATTGGACTGGGATTTGAAGTATAATAAAGGCTAATTTATGCTAAAGAAAGATGTCAGTGTAGTGTTCTTAAATTGGGAAAGAACTAGCACCATATGCATAATAGTGAATGATAGTTCTATTTTGGTTTTTGAAGTATGAAAGATAATAATTTATGAGCTACCAATTGAATAATGTTTTGTTGTTATTGAAGATGAAATTGATGAGGAATTGGAGTATAATTAAGGTCTAATTAAGGTATAATTGATGGACTATTAAGAAGATGTTTTGAGTTTGGTATAAAAATGTTAAGATCTGGAAAAAAAATTGAAGGAATTAGATGGTGAAATTTCGGTTCACTCATCCCATGATCATAAGAGCTGGATACAAGATCATGCGAAATGCCTTAAAGTGAAGAAAATTCTATTTTGTGCGATTCTTGAACCAACTAAGGATAAGTCACTCTACCTTGATGCATTTGGACTTGATTGAGGCTTAAAATGATCTTAGTTTGATGTTGGATAAGTTGGTTAAGTGTTTGATAAGTTTAGGTTGTTAATTGATGTTATACCTTAAAGAAAAGATTGTTTGATATTAATGTATCTAAATTTGGAATTTATAAATGTTAAAGGAAAGAGTGTGTTCTTATTAATACAAATGTGATCCAAAGGATATGAATAATGCATTAGGAATGAATGATTGAGAATTGGAATTTGTGTGAATATAATATATATATATATATAATGCTAGAAAAGGGTTAGTGAATGTAAGGTTGATGAATTTAGAATAATTAAGATTAGTTGAGGCATAATCCTAAATTATAAATTAGTTATATCCAATCTATAATGTTTGAATAATCAAGAATTGTGAATAAGGTTACATACCCAGATTAGTTAATTGAGCATGTATTGAATATGACATATATATATATATATATATGTGCATGATTGAATATTTAAATGATTGATCAACTTAGTCATGAGAAAAATATGTGTGTATTGTATGATTAAAGAAGTACAAGTTGAACTTCAGTATTTAGACATTGGTGGATCATCATGGCAATAGCTAATATAGAGCGTATTGTAAATTAACATAGATGTTTTCTCACTATAATTGATTTGCCTCTATTTAAATTTCAGTTATGGAACCATTATTGATATGAATGTGATAATTCTAGACATTTTTGGTCCAAGGAGTTTGATATCTAGGAATGTATTGGGAGTGTTTTTCGATTGTATGTGAATATGGAAAGTATATACTCAACTGAATATTGAATGTCAGACTCAGATCCAATGAATATGATAAATGACTATGCATAATAAATGAAAGATATTGATAACATATTTTGTGAAATGATGCATTTCCTCACATTGTTATGCATGATCAGATAAAGGAGTTATGACTGGAGTAGCTAGTATGAAAAAGATCTTAAAGCTCATAAATGTGCACAAAGAGCCATAGGCATAGTTATTAATAAGCCTAGTATCCACAATAGGTACAGGACAGTAAATGAAATGAGCCCAGTATCTACAATAGATACAGGACAGTAAATGGGCTCTCATTCACATCAAAATAAAAATGAAAGTGTAGTCACATGTGTATATGCATTTGTAAATATATCTCCAAATGTATCATATGAATGATTGTGAAAAATTATTGAATTATGTTGATATAATAATATGCAATGATTGTATACATATTGCTAATATGAATGACTAAGATAGATGATTGAATTATTATGAAATGATTATATGAAATGTTTGAAGTTTATGATGTATTGTTGAGATAAGATGTGATACATCAGCTAAACTATGATATACTTGTGAATTTGGTTTCATATCAATGATGTTTGGTGCTCTGACTAAGTAAGCATATCGATGATGGTTCACTCATTAAGTTCACAAACTCATCAAAAATGCAATGTTAATTTTCAGGCACAAGGGAGACCTAGCTTCTAAGGCAAACTAGTAGAAGTCTAGTACTTACGCTTTTGGAAACAAGAATGACTCAAAGATTTGACCAGCTGATATCTAAAGAGTTTAGTTGAATGTGTTTATTTACCTATCTCATTTCATGTAGAACATTCTATAATAGAACAGTAAGCTCTCAGATGTTTTTGGTACTGTAAATATATGGATTATATAATGTAATGCCACAATGTAAGTTATGTTTGTGAATGAAATAGACAAAGTTGATCTTTTAACTACTTATGTTTTGTATAGTGCCCTAATAAGTGAATGTGATTGCTTTAACATGCCATTTTCATAGGGTATGTTCTTGAATGTCTTCTGGATATTTAGGCATATGCTTTATGGTAGTAGTGCGTTACACTAGGTTTGAATATATCTACGATAATTAGCAACAGTTCATTGCAACCCTAAAGATAGGATGACATAAATCTTCTTTATGTTAGGGTCAAACCTAGTAGAGGGATTCATAATACAATAACACAACCTATAAGATTTAACCTGAGTAATTTAGTTAGAAATCTTAAGATTATTTCTTAGTTAAGTCAGATACTAGTATACCTTAGGAGTCTCCATGGTCTAATTAATCAACAACATAATTGCATGATAAAAGATCACTCGGTTAAGGGTTTATAGGGATTCAAAGCCTAGGTACTAATTATTTGATATCGGTAATTAATTTAGTGATTCACCAGTGCGTTGCTTTAATCGTGCTACTTATTTATTTTATTTGCTTTATTTTAGTTTTTTTAATTTAAAAACCACAATCAAATCTCAAGCTAGATAATACAATAATAGTAACTACTAGTACTCACTGTCCTTATGGGATCGACCTGTACTTACCAGTACTAGCTACAACTATGTTGTGCACTTAAGGTTTATTACAATTTTAACTATCACGAAATAGGTCAATCAATAATTTAATCTTTTATAGACACAACTCTCCGATTACATGTTTTTTTTCCAAGTTAAATATGGTAGGCTGTTAGATATAGGTATCTTTCTTTTTTTAATCATATCATTTTAAAACTAAAAGAAAATAACATAGAAGGAATATAATTATATTACAATTAACTTCTAGAATATTGGTTCAATTATGTGTAGTAAACGTATTGAAAATGACAGAATATAAAAATCCATCCACTTCCGACTATATAGACATATATCCCTTGAAAAAGCAAGTTCGAGACTGTCAAAGCATGTATTTTTGCCAGTTTGATTGCTATGTAGATCTCTGTTACACTTGGGCAGAATTGTGTGAACCATTCAAGAAACTAAGTTTTGAGAGTTGACCTCAAAACGAATCTCTGGATCTTCAAGATTTCAGTAGAGGGAGACCTTTTGATCACATCAGAACTCAAAGCGCGTGGAACTCTTTAACATGCAAAATATTTTAACTGCGCCCAGTGATTCCTGAAAGTTGATGGGTTCCAGAATATCATTTTTGCATGCACAATCAAGAAGTTGGATTTAGAAGCAAATTCGACCAAGAAGTCAACAACAAAATGAAAGTTTTCAGTTTGAGCAAAGAATTGAAAGAGTTGAGAAGATGATCATTTTGTGCGAGAAGAAAATTAGAAAGGGGGATTTCTTATTTCAAAATCATAAGGACAAATCAAAAACTCAAAACTTGGAAAGGCTGATACTATCCTGGACATATCATGACATAAGGAAATGACTTGAAATCATTTGTCCTCCATCGCCTTTGACCAAGAATGCTTTCCCAGTACATGGACGATGTAAAACGAAGAAAACAGCTTTGGCGGGGTATCTTAATGATCTAACATTCAGAATCAACTCTTCCACTCTCAACAGATCAAGACAGAAAAAGTGTAAATTTCCATAAAAAAAGAATGAAAAAGTGTACTGTAGAATGCACCTAGCCAACACGCAAAAGCCAGAAATCTTTAATCCCCTTTTATCGTATAAAGTACTCACGACTCATAGTGACCTGAAATAGCATGTGGTCAAGAAGATGGATACAGAAAGAAGCATACAAGAGTGATATTGATTCGGCTCGTCTTCAAGACTTAATGGATTTTGCTACGGATCTTCAATATCAGAAGATGAGCCGAAACAATATCACGCCACGTTTACTTTTTCAGAGAGACCAGCAGGTTCGAGCTCTTGGACATGGCTTCCATGGAAGTGATCTCCAGATCTTGTGGAGAACAAATAAATGGACAAAAAAAAGTTTTGAATATTCCCGACTAATGCAGTGAGGCGATAACCTATGCAATTATATCGAGGGGTAGTGTGGTATATATACACTGAAGAGGGACAGAAAGCGAGATACTAATTAATCACTGATCGTATATAATAAAGTTGCTAGTGAGCATATAGAACAATATATTTATGAAGGTGATCGGCAAGATTTAGGAATCCCACTAGCGATCGTTTTCGTTGTTCATGGCAGTCTTGCATTTGTAATGGTCCATCCCTCAATTCTCTGTGACACGTGACTTAAGTACGGAGGCGAGAGGACGGTGAAATCCACGTCATACATGTATATATGCTCACGTCATAGTTAATTTTACTTATCTTTAATATTTTATGATTTAAAAATTTTTAATTTCAGATTAAACTTGTCTAAATTTTTTACAATTTAATATTCTTAAAAATTTTATATTTTATTGAATTGAAATATGCACCTTTTAGTCATTTTTTGTCAATTTTTTACCAAATTGACATATGATAAAATTCAAAATATGTGTGTCATGCTATATATTTATGGAGTGATATTTTTTGAAACCAAATAGTTATCACATTTTAAAATTTTATGTTTTATGATTCACCATTTCTGATATTTTCGTTTCAATATGTCATAGTTCCTAATGCTTTTTTTTCTTAATTTTCTTAATATATCTAGTTCCTAATGCTTTTCTTTCTTAATTTTCTTTCATTTGTAGTATTTGCTTTGTAGAACTATTGGAAAACTGACCATGAACCAATCAAGGATGCAGTCTTGTGTGTAATTTCTATTTATTTTGCTCACATTCATATCTTGTGTTTTTAATCCAAATGTGAGATGATTGAGTGAAAATAGTTGTGAATGTTGCGTGAAGATTGAAGGGAATGTTTTGTGAATTTTGTATGACAAATAAAAGGTAAAGTAAATTTTGCGTTAAAAAATAAAATGGTGATTAAGGTTTCATTATCGTGACTATACTATACTTGTCACGAAAATGCTTAAGATATTTACTTTAATTCATATATGATTTTAGGTATAATTTGGAAGCAAAAAAATTAAAGTGAGTCAAAAGCACTATATTTGGGTTGTTTTTCGAAGATTAATTTTCATTTATCTTTATGGAGCAAGAAGAAAAGAATTAAAAGACAAGAAAAAATATCAAAATACAAAGAAGAAGAATGCATGCTGAAAAAAATGAATAGTAGCCAAGACAGAAATGACAACACATTAAGGAGTAGCAGATGAACAAAATGGCAGTGTAGAGGACAAAGTAGAAGGACTTGCGTTTAATGCTAGTGCAGCATGTGTAATGCTAGTGTTGCAGAGAGCTTGAGAATGGTAGGAGATTACTGCATTCGAACACTTGTTTGCTTATTCTATTAAATATGTTGCATTATTTCTCTGTTGTTTTTCTGAACTTACTCCTCTATTAGTTGATAGACTTATACTCTATTAGCTGTCAATAGTTCATTTAGATTATCTACTTGGTTTATTGCTTTAATACTTCTCTTATACTGATAAAGATGGGATTGAAGTATACGAAGATGATGAATCTTGTTATTTCCATGATAGGTTTATGTCTTTTTCTTGAGGATTAATGTAACTATTTCAATCAAACATACATAATTGAAGGACTGTGTTGTCTTTTGTATGCTATAATTTTTGAACTGAATGGATGTAAAAGCATGAACAAACTTTGCATCATTTTCGTATTAAACGAAAGGATCAAGAGAAGAATTTTAATATAGAACGAGAAACTATAAACACTTAGGATGAGAATTAGAAATATATTAATTTAAGTGGTAATTATTAGTTTGGGTTTAATAATTAATTTGGATGATAACTTGTCAAATACGAAAGTTAGATTAGGATGTTATTTGAGTTGATTTTACATCCCAATTGGTAATTTAAATAAGACAATTATCCAAACGTTTCCCCTTAGTTATATATAGGAGATTAAACTAGTTAAATTAATTCTCAAGAGTTTCCCTCACTGATTTACTAATTTGTTTTTGCTCCCAATTAAATCATTTTACTTTTCAATTTAAGTTCTTAATTTTCTTTAAAGCCTTTACACAAAAAATTGAGATAGAATATTTAGGATTGCATAGGTTCTTATTTTTGTTTAAGATTAATTTAAGTGGACCAATTTCACCTTCGCGGGAGGTGACCCTGGGTAATCAACTACAACTACCATGTATACTTACAAATAGGATAGCCTAGGTATTTTTAGAACTTATTTTGGGCATGACAAGTTTTTGGCACCGTTTCTAGGGAAGGTGTTTAGCGTTTAGACTTAAATTAATTTTGGTTGTTTTGTCTGTTCATGTATGCATGTCTTATTATGTTGTTTCGTTGATTTGTTTGTTTAATTTTTCTTATTGATTTAGCATTGCCTTAGTTAGTCCCTGCTAGGAAGGAGGTCTCTAGGAAGTGAACTTGTTTAGTTTATGCTAGGAAAGAGATCTCTAGATAATGAACCCGTCCTTTTTATCGATAACATATGTAATAGTCGGTTTCCAAAACTACTGAGAGTTAGAGTGTTAGATTAGTTATTCACATGAATTACATCATATTAGAATTAATTTGGTGCATTTAGGATATGATTTTATGATTTCATTTACATGCTTAATATGAATATACACACATGAATTTTGATTTAGAAAAAATTGCATTCAGTTGACATGTTCTAGGGTATAAAGTTTCAAAATGATTATAGTATGGTTTTTCATTTCTAATGTTTTGTATTTTGATTTACCAATAAAAAGAATTGATGGATTACAAATAGTAATTTGGAGTTAATTGTTACAATTGAAAGATTGATGAATTAATATGTACATTTGGATTAGGAAAATTTTCAAGTAGTAAGACAAAATAACATGTGGAAATCTAGGATGATTAAGCCTTTAAAATAAGTGACAAATGGCTTAGAGAATTGAGTGAAAAATGGTAGAAGAAGTATGTGACATATGGCAGCCTAAAGAGTTGACACATGTCCTTAAACTCATCTTACACATATAGTATACGACATAGACACTACCAAATTCATCTTCAAAGTATTCTGCTATAACTCTCCCCTTCTTCTCCCTCGCATTGTCGAAACTCATTCCTCCATCACTTCTTGAGTTTCTACTATAAATTCTATCAATTACCACCTCAAAACCTTTGTCAATTTCTATATAAAGATAACTATACTTTGCTGTCTTCTTTTTTTCTCTGCTGAAACTCATCCTACTCCCTCATTATTCCTAAGATGATCTTGCATACATGTGAGGCTAAGAAGGCTTGATACATTAAGGTGGCATTTGAGCTGAACAAGTAAGTGAAGTACTGATCTATTGTGCCATATGTTAGCAAGAAATTGTGATAATTGATTAGGGATAGATTGAATGCGGTATTGGTGTTAAAATTGTACTGCAAAATGATGAATGAAAGGGGTACCTTCCACTATTTTTGGATGCATAACAATAGTAGTTTATGGGTTGTTATATGGATTATTTAAGTTACAATTTGAATTATAATTGATGATGAATTCATGCTACAGATAGGAGCAATTGAAGTGCTTTCAGATATGGAAAAGTTAAGACTGCATGTATGATGGTATAAAGAGAATGGTAATGAAACAAATAAGCAGATTTTTGTGAGATTTAATGTAACCAATATGGAAGCTAGACTAGCATAAAATGAAGTAGCTTTAAAGGACATGAATTCTAGAAAAATTCAAGTGGTAATGATGTCTCTAAGTATGTGAAATTCGTGCAGAATTAAGGAAAGAAAGACAGTGCACAATCGTGTGTTGTTGCATTAGCTTCTGTCATAATCGTGGCATGGTCCACCATGATCATAAGCCTAGTTCTGGAATGTTAATTTCAGCTTTGTGTACATGTTGAACCAACTGAGCAAAAGTCACTCTAAATTGGTGTATTTGGACTTGATTAAGGCTTAGAATGAACCTAGATTATTGTTTGATTAATTGGTCAAGAGCTTGATAAGTTTAGGTTGTTAATTGATGTCATAACTTAAAGAATGTGCTGTTTTGATGTCAATGTATCCAAATCTGGAAATTATGATGTGATAAAGGAATAAAGGTGTTCTTATGAATACAAACATGACCATAAGGATATAAGTAATGTGTATTAGGCATCAATGAATGAGCATTGAAGAACATAAGGTAATTATGAATGAGAAATAGGTAATTGTATGAATATATATTGCTAGAAAATTTTGGTGAATGTAGGATTGATGAATTTTGAGTAAATCAAGCTTACTTAAGTTACAAACCTAATTGCAAACTAGTTGTATACAAGCTATAATGTTTGAATGGTCAAGATATTTGTATAAGAATACATACCCAAAAAGTTAATTGAGCATGCATTGGAACATGACACATAGACATGTGCATGATTGTTTATTCATATGATTAAAAAAATTAGTGACCTATGAACTATGTGGGTATTGCATGAAGAAAGACGTGAAAACTGATCATCAACATCTAGATATGCTGGAACATCGAGGCAATAGCTTTTGTGGAGCATATAGTGAGTTAATTTAGATGTGAAAACTCATTTTTATGTGCTTCTATCTAAATTGTATGTTGAATATGAAATGTGTGTACAATTTATTCATAAATGTCAGATTTAGATCCGAGGAGTTTGATATATGTGGCGTGAGTACACATAAATGAAAGGAAATGAAAACATAGCATATGAAATGATGCATCTCATCACATATGATCACATAAAGGAGTTGTAACCAAAGTGACCGATGTAAAGAAAAGAGCTTTGAGCTCAGGATTATGAAAAAGAGCCTCAGGCTCAGACAATATGGACTCAGTATCCACAATAGATACGAGCCAAAAATGATCTCAGTATCCACAACAGATACGGAACATAAATGATCTCAGTATCCACAACAGATACGGGAAGTAAATTGGTTTAATAGACACTTGGTCACAAAAAAACAAAATGAGAATGAAAACACATATGCATTTGCATACACATCCCTACGTGTATCAAATGATTGAATTCAAATGAATTATTGAATTATTTTGAAATAGTGAATTACAGTTGAAGTTAATGAAGGATGTGATATGATATGCAATGCTAGCTTACATGATATGCTTGTGGAAGTATGATAAAATTTGATATAATTATTTTTGTGATCTAACTTGAGTGAATACATCGATGATGGTTCATTCACTGAGTTCACACACCTATCAAAATTGCAACATTTTTTTCAGGTTCAAGGGAGTTATAACTAGTAAGGTGATATATTAGAAGTTTGGTACTTGCATTTTGAGGATAAGAATGGCTCACAG
Source organism: Erythroxylum suave (assembly GCA_027563595.1). NCBI lineage: Eukaryota > Viridiplantae > Streptophyta > Magnoliopsida > Malpighiales > Erythroxylaceae > Erythroxylum > Erythroxylum suave. The sequence continues at coordinate 6,116,068 of JAOSBN010000007.1, read as the reverse complement.
ATTTGATCAGTTGAATCTGAGGAGTCTAGTTAGAGTCTTGTGTATTAGCATCTTATTTCATGTTTTATATTTTTGGTATTTAGATTGAACTCAAAAAATGTTGTGTAATGTATATATGTGGATTTTAATGATATATTTGACTTTTATATCTGTGAATGAAATGGGAAGAAATGAACTCTTAGAATGTTTATAATACGTTTAATGCCTTTAATAAGCTAGTTTGATTGTCCTAAAGTACCATCTTCATAAAGTGTGTTCTCGAATATCTTCTATTATGTTCAGGATTATGGTCTATAGGAGTGATATGTTATAGTTTTGGTATCAAAGCATGGTTTGGCATCCTTAGGGACATATATGAGCATTTCAACATAGCATATAGAAAGAGACCCATGTGGTGATCATTATTATTGTTTGTTATAGGCCATCTATGACACGAGAATCAGGTGATCTTGAGTCAATAGGAGCCAATAAAGAGTCCCCTATACCCCAATCTGAACAAATGTCTCAGAGAGTTCTTGAGAGGAGAGAAAGGAGGTATGATAAACTTAAGAAGTAAGGGGCTATAGACTTCTATGGAAGTACAGACCTGGTTAAGGTAGAGGTATTTAATCAAATGGACTATAGGCCTAATGAAAGGTTCGACTACCCAGTCTCTTTACTTCTAGGTCCAGTCTATCAGTAGTAGAAGACAGTTCCAGGTAGTTCTGCCCAACTTTGCAGACTAACATAAGGGACTTCCTAAAGGTCTTTAGGATAATTACATGCCAAAGATCTATTTGGATAGAAAGATGAAAGAATTCCTTGATTTGAAATAGGGAAATCTCATAGTAGTTGAGTATGAGGTACGTTTCAATGAGTTATTGGGGTATACTACTGCTCTGATCCCGAATGAGGAAGATAAATGAAGGTGGTTTGAGGATGGCTTGAATATAGAGATCAGGACAAGATTGGCTATTAAAAATCTGAATAGTTTTAATTACTAAGCTGCAAACTACTTCAATTCGGATTGAGCAATTATTGAAAAATGAACAAAGAGGGTACAGATGTGAGTTTAGGATTAAGAGCTATGGTGAGTTTCAAGCTGACTCTAGTAAGAAATTTAGTAAACGCCAGAATAGATTATCGCGATCAAAGTCGTGATCGAGGCAATCAGGGTTTAGACCTAGAGGTAGTTCTATTTATTCTAGTGGTGGCAGAGTTTAAGCATTTGGAGAACAGACTTATGATGGATAAACACAACAGATTCCTAGTTGTGAATACTATGGAATAAGACATGGTGAAGTATGTTGAAAGGTATCGGGGAGCTTGTTTAGGTTGCAGCTCCTTAAAGCATCAGATTAGATACTATCCAACACTTTAGGAACACAGTCTAGAGTGAGAGGAGGATCAGTGATGAAGATGAATGTCCAATAGAGTAGAGCCAGTGGAGCAGGACAGAGAGACAGAGGTAGGGGTAAACCTTATTTAGCAGTTCCTAGAGTTAAGACTAGGGTACGGAGTAACCAACCACTATCCCAGGCTAGGATCTTTGCTATTACGATTGAAGAGGCACAAAATTCCCCAGATGTTGTTCCAAGTGTGTCATATGTCTTTAATTTTGAGGCATTTACGTTGTTAGATCTCGAATGTACATATTAATTTATTACCCCACATCTGGCATCTAAATTGCATTATTAGTGAGAGATGTTGAAATTTGTCTTAGAGGTGAGAACTCCAGTAGGTAGTACTAAAGTGATTAGAGAAGTGTATAGAGGGCGTATTATTCAAGTTGACCAAACTGAGTTGAAAATTGATTTGATAGTAATGCAATTGAAAGAGATAGACCTTATTTTAAGTATGGACTAGCTTCCTGTTCATAGGGTTATGATGACTTGTTACACTAAGGAAGTTACTCTTGAACCTCCTACTCAACTAAGGGTGATTTTTCGAGTTGTGAGTCAAGCAGTGCCAGTCATATTGATTTCATCAATGAGTGCTTTTATACTGATTCAAAGTGGATGCGAGGCCTATTTAACCTATATGACTGATATCCGAGTTGAGCAAACATTACAGGATATTCTTATTGTTAGGAATTTTCTAGATGCTTTTCCCTCTAAATTACCAGGATTACCACTAGATAGGGAAATGGAGTTCACCATTGATCCTGTCCCAAGTACTGCTCCTATATCTATTTCTCCTTGTAGGATGGCACCTATGGAACTTAAAGAACTTAAGACTCAGTTGTAGGAGTTGTTAGATAAAGACTTTATCAGACCCAGTGTGTCACCTTGGGAAGCTCTAGTTTTGTTTGTGAAGAAGAAAGATGAGACTTTGAGATAGTGCATTCACTATAGACAATTAAATCAGGTGACAGTAAAGAACAAATATCCCCTACTGAGAATAGATGATTTACTAGATCAGTTACAGAGATTTGGTGTTTACTAAGCAAGATTTGAGGACAGGCTATTATTAATTGAAAACAGTAGAAGCTGATGTACTAAAAAATGTATTCAAAACCAGATATGGACACTTCAAGTTTTTGGTGATACCTTTTGGATTGATGAATGCTCCAACTGCTTTTATAGCATTAATGAATAAAGTATTCCAACCTTACTTAGATCACTTTGTTATTGTATTCATAGATGATATCTTGGTGTATTCGGGGAGTAGAGAGGAATATTTTGAGTGCATTTAAGTTTAATTTTACAAATAATGAGAGAGAAGCAATTGTATGCCAAGTTTAGCAAGTGTGAATTCTGGCTTGATTAGATGGTGTTATTGGGTCATATAGTGTCTCGACGAGGTTTACAGGTAGACCTAAAGAAAGTTTAAGCCGTGATGAAATGGGAATCACCTAGAAATGTGTCAGAGATTTGGAGATTTCTTGGGCTAACAGGTTATTATAGGAGGTTTATTATAAGGTTCTTATTTATCTTATCCCTTTTGACAAAGCTTCTGAGAAAGAACGTACCTTTTTGATAGACTGAAGAATGTCAAAGGAGCTTTGATGAATTAAAAGATTGATTAACTATGACACCAGTGTTGGCTTTTCCATCTAGATCTGGAGGATATATTATATACAATGATGTTTTAGACTAGGGGTTAGGGTGTGTTTTGATACAGTATAGTAAAGTGATTACTTATGCTTCGAGATAGTTAAGGCCTCATAAGTTCAATTATCCAGTTCATGATTTAGATCTTGCTGTAGTAGTATTTTCTTTGAAAATTTAGAGACACTATTTATATGATGAAACATTTCAGATTTTTACAGATCATCAAAGTTTGAGATATCTATTGTGTCAAAAAAAAAACTTAATATCAGACAAAGGAGGTGGATTGAGTTGCTTAAGGATCATGATTGCGTGATAGAGCATCATCCAAGTAAGGCTAATGATGTAGATGATGTATTAAGTAGGAAATCTAATAATAGTGTAGCACAAATTCAAGCAGTAAGGTTACCAAATCTAACTCAATTGAGAGCACTGGATGTTGAGCTAAGTTTAGGACAAAATGAAGCATTGCTAGCTACAGTAAAGCTTAGAATGGTATTACATGAAAGGATCAAAATAGCTTAAAGCAAAGACCCAGAAGTAGTGAAGATTGTAGAGAAGTTAAAACAGAATCCGAGTTCTAAGTTTGAAAGAGAAATAATGCATTGTGATTGAATCAGAGATTATGTGTACCAAATGTTGATGGTTTGAGAAAGGAAATTTTGGAGGAAGCACACATAACAACCTATGCTATACATCTTGAAACTACCAAGATGTACAATACTCTTAAACAACATACCATTGATAAGGTAAAATTGATCTGCAGTAGGATTAAGGCAACTCAAGACAGGTAAAAGAGTTATACAGATCAACACCGGAGAGATATAGAATAACAAGTAGGAGACAAGGTATGTTTTAGAGTATCGCTTTAGTGAGCAGCACTAAGGTTCAGTAAAAAGGTAAAGTTAATCCTTAAGACCGATTATGAGATTACAGAGAGAGTTGGACCATTGGCTTAATAATTAGCAATAGCACCAGCAATGTCTCAGGTTCACAATGCATTTCATGTTAGTATGCTTAGGAGATATCAGTTAGAACCAACTAATTTGAGTTATGTAGAGGCACCAGTTAAAATAGTTAGATATGAAACTAAGCAATTAAGAAACTGAGTAATTCCTTTGGTTAATGTCTTTCAAAGGAATTATTCGAGAGAGGAAGCTATGTGGAAGATTTAGGAGAACATGAGGAAATAGTACCCCCATCTATTTGATCAATTAGGTAAGAATTTCGATGAAGAAATTTCTTAAGGAGGGGAGACTTGTAATAGTCAGTCTCCAAAAATATTGAGAGTTAGAGTGTTAGATTACTTAGTCACATGAATTACATCATATTAGAATGAATTTGGTACATTTAGGATATGATTTTATGATTTCATTCACATGCATAATATGAGCATACACACATGAATTTTGATTTAGAAAAATTGTACTCAATTGATATATTCCAAGGTATGAAAGCTTCAAAATGATTATAATGTGATTTTGTATTTCTAATGTCTCATATTTTGATTTAACAATAAAAAAATTAATGTATTACAAATAGTAATTTGGAGTTAATTGTTACAATTGGAAGATTTATGAATTATTATATACATTTAGATTAGGAAAATTTTCAAGCAGTGAGACATATTGACATGTGAAAATTTAGGATGACTAAGCCTATAAAATAAGTGACAAATGGCTTAGAGAATTAAGTGATAGATGGCAGAAGAACTAAGTGACATATGGCAGCCTAAAGAGTGGATAAGTAGCTAGCTTAGACACTTGTCAAGTGTCCTTAAACTCATCTTACACCTACAACATATGACAAAGACACTACCAAATTCATCTTTAATGCATTGTACTGTAACTCTCTCCTTCCCCCTCTCATTGTCAAAACTCATTCCTCCCTCACATCTTGAGTTTCTACTCTAAATTCTATCCATTACCACATCAAAACCTTCATCAATATCTACAGAAAGAAAGCTATATTATGTTGTTTTCTTCTTATCTCTGCTAAAACTTTTACTCCCTCATTGTTCCTAAGATGATCTTGCATGCATGTGAGGCTTAGCAGGCTTTATATATTGAGGTGGCATTTAAGTTGAATAAGTAAGTGAAATACTGATCTATTGTGACACATGTTAACAAAAATTATGATGATTGATTAGGGATAGATTGAATGTAGTATTGGTGTTGAAATTGTGCTGGAAAATAATGGATTAAAGGGGTGCCTTCTGTTTGTTTTCGGATGCATGACAATAGTAGTTTATAGGTTGTTATATTGATGATTTAAGTTAGCATTTAAAGTATAATTGATGATGAATTCATGCTAAAGATAGGTGTTATGGAAGTGTTTTCAAATATGGAAAAGTTAGGACTGCATATGATAGAATAAAGGGAATGGTAATGCAAAAAAGAGCTCATTTTATGAGATTTAATGTAACCAATATGGAAGCTAGACCAGCATAAAATAAAGTAGCTTTAAAGCATATGAATTCTGGAAAAATTCAAGTGGTAATGATGTCTTTAAGTATGTTAAATTTGTGTAGAATTGAGGGAAGAAAGAAAGTTCACGATCGTGGCCTGTTGCACTAGCTTTTGTCATGATTGTGGCATTGTCCCCCACAATCGTGGGCCTAGTTCTAGAATGTTAATTTCAGCTTTGTGTACATGTTGAACTAGTTGAGGAAAAGTCACTCTAAATTGGTGTATTTGGACTTGATTAAGTCTTGGAATGAACCTATATTGTTGCTTGATTAATTGGTTAAGAGCTTGATAAGTTTTGGTTGTTAATTGATGTCATAACTTAAAAAATGTACCATTTTGATGTCAATGTATCAAAATCTAGAGATTATGACGTAATAAAGGAATAAAGGTGTTCTTGTATATGCAAACATGATCTTAAGGAAATAAGTAATATGTATTAGGCATCAATGAATGAGCGTTGAAGAACATGAGGTAATTATGAATGAGAATTGGGTAATTGTACAAATATATATTCCTAGGAAAGTTTGATGAATGTATTAATGACAAATTTGGAGTAAATCAAGCTTACTTAAAGTATAAACTTGATTGCAAACTAGTTGTATATAAGTTATAATGTTTTAATGGTCAAGATATTTATATAAGAATGCATGTCTGGAAAGTCAATTGAGCATGGATTAAAACATGACACATATACATGTGCATGATTGTATCTTCATATGATTAAATAAATAAGTGATCTGTGAACTATATGTGTATTGCATCATGATAGAAGTGCAAGGTGATCGTCAATATCCAAACATTGCAGGAACATCGAGACAATACCTTTTCTAGAGCATACTGTGAGTTAAGTTAGATGTGTAAACTCATTTATATGTGCTTCTATATGAATTGTATGTTTAATATGGAACATATGTACAACTGATTGGTAATGGCTGGACTTAGATCTAAGGAGTTTGATATATATGGCATGAATACATAAAAATGAAAGGAAATGAAAACATAGCATATGAAATAATGTATCTGATCATATTGAAATGTATGATTAGACAAAGGAGTTGTGACCAGAGTGAGTGATGTGGAGAAAAGATCTTTAAGCTTAGGATTATGAAAAATAGCCTCAGGCTCAGATAACATGGAGTCGGTATCCACAATGGATACCAGCCATAAATGATCTCAGTATGCACAATACATACGGGACGGTAAATTGGGTTGATAGGCACTTAGTCACAACAAAATAAAATTAGAATGGAAAAACATGTGCATTTGGATATACATCCATACATGTATCAAGTTATTGAATTGGAATGAATTATTGAATTGTTTTGAAATATTGAATTATAGTTGAAGTTAATGGAGGATGTGTTATGATATGCAATGCAAGCTTATATGATATGCTTGCGGAAGTATAATAAACTTTGATATCCTTGTTTTTTAGATGACTTGAGTAAAGACATTGATGATGGTTCACTCACTGAGTTTACAAACTCATCAAAATTGCAACCTTGTTTTTTCAAGTTCAAGGGAGTTTTAGCTACTAATGTGTTATATTAGAATTCTAGTACTTTCATTTAGGGACAATAATGGTTCAGAGGTCTGATCATCTGAATATGAGGAGTCTAGTTAGAGTCTTTTGTATTAGCATCCCATTTCATGTTTTATATTTTTGGTACTGAGATTGAACTTTAAAAAAATGTTGTGTAATGTAAATATATTGATTCTGAATTGTAATGATATATGTGACTTTTATGTTTGTGAATGAAATAGGAAGAAATGAACTCTTAGAATGCTTATAATATGTTTGATGCCTTTAATGAGTTAGTTTAATTGTCTTAAACTATGTTCTCAAATATCCTCATGTATTTTCGGGCATATGCTCTATGGGAGTGGTATGTTACAACATACATAGAATATGAAGACCTTAAGGGGACTTTAAATATGATTGCGAGGAACCTATATATGAAGATCAAAGTTAATAACAAAAAGATGGGTAAAATGTAGTTAATAATAAAGGAGTATGCTAGACCGATGATTGGTAATGCCACTTTGTGCATATGTTTGGGAGAGGCAGCTAGGAACTATGAATTGAAGAGTATCCACTACAATACGCTACCATCTTTTTATAGGGTTCCTAATGAAGTCCCTTTAAACTTCATTTGGGAATTCTATACCACTCGACAAACCTTTCCTGTGGATGTCTTAAATAAAGATCAACTCAGAAAGAGATGCTTTCCATACATATTGAAGGATCAAGCCAAGGCATGGCTGATAACCCTTGGATTCAATTCATTTACTATATGTGAGGAGGTATACAACAAGTTCATAGGAAGTTCTATTCCACTCAGATGGAGGGGGAGCCATTCCATGAGGTGCAAGAATGCTTTAAAATCTTGCTCATGCAGTGTTTACACCATCATTTTCCACTTCACATGCAGAATTAATTCTTCTATAATGGGTTAACACAACAGTTTCAATACATAGTGGATAATGCAGCAAGAGGAGTTGTAGGAGAGAAGACAGCTGAAGAAACATATGAAATCTTCTAAATATTAGGAGCCAATTCCTAACACACGAGGATGAGGGGAAAAAGAGCTGGAGTTTATAAAGTGAGCTCAAATCAAGAATTGGCTATGCAATTAGCTGAGTTAACAAGGCATGTAAAGATGCTAACTATAAGACTACCCCAAAACATTCCAAATCAAGAGGTATATGGTATATGTGGATCTTGTAGTTATTAAGATAACATTTGTTTGTAGTCTTATGAGCCTTTTATAGATGGGGGAGAACAAGTGAACTCATTTAATGGTTTTCAATCAAATGAGAGAAATGATTCATATTCAAATGCCTACAAATCTAGTTGGAGAAACCACCCCAATTTTTTATGAAAGACTAACAATCCACCAATGCAACCCCAACCACAATACCAAAATTTTTCAGAGGCTAAATTATTACCATGGACAATCCCCAAATCAAATCCCACCGAGCAGGTCTTCTTTGAAAGAAAGCCTGAATCCATTTATTCAGGTCACAAATCAAAGTAAAGAAATAAACAATAAGGGATTCGATTCTTTATTGGTGTCTATAAAGAGGATTGAGATCTAAGTAGAGTAACTCACTACTCAAATGCACAATAATCAAAAAGGAAAATTGCCTAGTCAACTTGAGCTAGCCTAAGTAGTTACTATTCTGAGAAGTGGATGGGTGATTGAAAATCACATTTAGATTCTTAATAATTTGTCTAATGGTGCTAAACAAAAAGAGGAGAGCCTTATAAGAGAAAAAGATGAGCAGAAGGAGGTAAGCAATGGGCATGACTCTTCTAGTCACATTCAAAAAGGCAAAAAGCATGACACTAAGGATAATGAAGGATAAAAATTGCATAAAGCGATGAATCCTTATATATCACCAATTATGTATCTAAGCCTTTTTAAGGAATTGAAAAAAGATGAGTAGTCTTCATACTTATTAGATGTGATTAGGAACATTCTAACTTATGTGAATTTCTTCAAGGAACTAAGAACCAAGTAATGAAAGTTTAGGCATAACGAGAAGATGATAGTTTCATCAGTAGCGAGCGTAGTGCTTAAGCATCAATTACCCCCAAAACTGAAAGATCTAGGGAGTTTTTTCATAAAAGTAAATATGGGTAATGGGGATAAGGTTAAGAGTATGCTTGACCTTGCAGTGAGTATAAACCTTCAATGCATTATCTAAAAGGAGTAATGGAAGATGTGTTAGTAAAGGTTAAAAGATTGATTGTCCTTGTAGACTTTATCGTCTTAGACATAGGGGAGGCAAGGGAAGGAGCACATGATACGCTTAAGGAGGCCTTTTATGGCCACTACCAATACCTTGATTGATGTGAAGAACGGGAAACTGAGCATGAATATTTTAAAAGAAATAATAGAATTTTCAATTTTTAATGCTAAATTAATTCCTATTACTATTGTTTCTGAAGAATGCCCTCTTCTTAATTAATTTAATTATGCAAACCTTGATTTTGCATTCCAGGAAGAAGAAAATGACCTGGGCTTGGTGAAAGAAATTTATAAGTGTTGTCAATTACTAGACAATGCAACTATAGAGAGGTTGGAAAATTGTTGAGGAAAGATCCCAATGAAGAGAAGAAAATAGTGGAATCAATCATTTTGAGCGATCTACCTTGAGATAAGAAACGCTAAATGGAAGGCAACCAATATAATTTCTGTTTATTTTTTAGTTAGTTGTTTGTTATTCCTTTTTAGCGAAACTCAACTTAATCTATTTGCTCTGTGTACATAGGCCTACTTTTCAATCTCCTCTATTTTTCTTCCTCATAATTGTTCTCCACTCCTAGATTTAGGATGCTATCCTCCACACTACATCAACACAACCACCACCAACATTTTCGTATCATGTTTCTATCTTTGTTCTTTTGATTATTTTTATTGCTTGACAATTTATTGTCTTTTAGTTTTAATGCTTATCCTTGTTCGTGTTATTTTGTGTTTTTTTCCTATTTAATAGTTTAAGATGCGTGGTCATCAAATGCACTTGATCTGGATTAGAAATGCATAATATGAGTAAATGAGTATATTTACATGCTTAGGCTGATTGACTTGGATTTAGATTAAAAGGACATTTGCTTGTTGTGATAGATGAATGACGGTTTTCATTTAGTAAGAATTTGAGCCCTTTTGAAATATTTAACACCAAATTCAAGTATTCTTTGCTGAGAGTGTTCTTTTATGATTAAGAAACTCTAGAACTTGCTTGCAAATACTAGTGAAGATCACACAGTCTAACACAAACATTGAAATGATGAAGGCAATTAGGATATACCCTTTTTGCTTAAAAAGTCACCATAATTTTACCCTTAGTAAGTCTCCTTTGAGCTTAACATGAACCATATCTTCTTAAAACCCAAACTGTGAGCCTTAACCTTGATTATTTAACTTTTTCATCATACCTACCATAAGGATGAATTGAACATTTAAGCAGTATGATTAGGTTTAGGAAATAATTGCTTGAATAAATATGGGGGAATTATAAGATATAATTGGTTTTTTAGTCAGGAATCGGTATGGTTGTAATAATTTGAGTCTCTCCTTTACATTTTCTCTCTTCTAATCTTAATCTTGTTCTAAATAAAATAATAATAAAAAAGAGAAAAGAAAAAAAAGAGAGAAAAGGAAAAAAAGGAAGAGAAGATAACCTAAAACAAACGAAAAGAAAGAAGAGATACGTAAAAAGGGGGAGTGTTAATCTTATTAACTTGAAAGGAAAGAATTGAATGTTTTATGCTTTATTGTTTGTATTACTTTAAATGCTCAATTTGTTTTGTGATTTTAAACTGTGATTTTCTATTTTCCTACTGTTAGCTAAGCCCATTACAACCAAAATAAAGACCTTTGGATTGATGTTTGTGCTTGATATAACTAGTGGGGATTGGATTAGTAAGCAAGCCTATGATAGATGCCTTACAAGAAACGAATTATGAGTGAATATATCTTAGCATTGAATGCTTGGCAGGATGGAGAGTGGATTGAGAGTCTATCATACTTATTGATGGTTCTTTGAATTGAAGTACTTGTTGATTTTGGCTAAACATATAGAAAATTGTCTGTTCATGGAATATTACGATTTTTAAGTTCTCAGGTTGTGTTTATTGAAATGATCGTTGATATCTTTGACTATTATTTGAGATTTTTTTATTTTTTTATATTTTATTTTTCTTTCTTTCTGTTGAATTTGCTTGGATTCATATCATGATTTGGTTACAAATGTGAGATGAATAGAGTGAAAATGGTCGTGAATGTTGTATGAAGGTTAAAGGGAATGTTTTGTGAATTTTGTATGAAAAATGAAAGGTAACGTAAATTTTAGGTTAAAAAAACAAAAGATGATTGAGGTGTTACCACCTTGACTAAGTTTATCACGATGGTGACTAAAGTGTCACCACTGTGATAATTTAAGTCACGGTGGTGACTACACTTGTCAACACCATGACAAGTTTAGTCACGATGGTGACCAGCTCTCATGAGGGTGACAAAGAAAGTCACCCCGTGACATGTTTTTCTTTTAATTCATCTAATTATTACATGGAATCAGCAGGTTGAAGCTCGAAAACCTAGACCTAAAATGAGACTACAAATAGAAAGAAGAGAGGAGGGTGGTGGCTCATTTATCATTCTACACATTCTTCCACACATAGACTCATTTTGGACATTCTGGGACACAAAATAGATAGAGAAAAGAAGACAAAGAAGACAATAGAGAATAGAGAGTAGTCATGTGAGAAAAAGAAGAAGAATAACAGAGAGGTGGAAATAATGTGAACCTTTGATCATATGGGAGAGAATTAAGCAAAAGCAAAAGGCAAAAGCCAATGTAGAGAGCTTGAGAGTGACAAGAGATCACCGCAACTCCCTCATCCAAACACTGTTTTCTCATTATGTTACATCTGTTGCCTTACTTCTATATTGTTTTACTGAACTTACTCCTCTATTAGTTGATAGACTCATACTCTGTTAGTTGTCGATAGTTCATTTCAATGATCTACTTGGTTTATTACTTTAATACTTCTATTATACTGATAAAGATGGGATTAAAGTACATGAAGATGATGAATCATTTTATTTCCATATTCTATATATGAGCCTCTGTTTCCATATGCTTCATGTTTAAATCTTAAATAAACTCAGTCACCATATTTTTCAGAAGTTATCTCCTTGCCTTCTTGAAATGTATCTTCATTCTTGAAATCTATTGTTGTCTCTTCTTCATTCTGTAACAGTTAGAAGCTCAAATTATATTCATCATATATAGATGAAGAAAGTCTCTTGTCAAATTTACATTGACTAGTTACCCACTTGGCAAGGCATTCTATTAGTTTATTTGTAACACATTCTTTTTCTTCCTAAAACTCTCTTTGAAATGTCCCCCCATTTATAAATCTAGCCCTTGTCTTTTCTTCACTCTCGAATTTGTGTCAATTAGCTTTCATTTTAGCAAGGATTTCCATTAATTTATTTTCTTTAGTTGACTCATTAATTGGAGATGTTTAGGCTTGTAAGTATTCAACTGGAGTGTGCTTATTCCATCCATAGGCATAAGTGTTGCTCCACTCTGAATTACATCTTTTCTTATATACTACACCATAAGGTTGATAGTAAACATTTGGTCGCTCCTATCTATGTATTGGTGCTTCACATTTATGATTGTAGTGATATCTCCGACCAATGTTGTGACAAGGCCAAAACATCGATTCCACTCATGAAAATATGTGAAAACACCCCTCTCTTAAATATGGTGATGAAATAGATCACAAAGACATTTTAGCTCCCACAAAAGTCTTGTCTACTCCATTCTTCCATTGTGAACTATGGTTATGACAATAAATCATAATTCCTATAACAAACCACAAAGTCAAGATCAAGTAGAGAAATGGAAAAGATAATTAAATTAATAATCCACAAATTCAATAAGATACAATAAAATAAAATAAAATAAGCAAAATAAAAACAAAGATAAAACAAAACAAAATAAAAATAAAAATAAAAATGGCTAGAGCAATAACATTTAGGCTTTCTTAATAACAAAGTCTCCAAAAATGGCATCAAAAACTTGA
>JAOSBN010000007.1:6067426-6102865 GCA_027563595.1 Erythroxylum suave | reverse complement strand
AAAATAAAAATGGCTAGAGCAATAACATTTAGGCTTTCTTAATAACAAAGTCTCCAAAAATGGCATCAAAAACTTGATTAAACTATTTTGTGATAGTCAATATTGTAATATTCATGAAAACTATGAATATTAGTAATTATCCTTCCCCTATTATCAAGCCTAAAGATTGAATTTAAATTTTTAATTCAATTAAATTAAAACTAAGAAAATAAAATAAAATAGGAAATAATAATGAACACAAAGATAATGAAATTCACTTAGAAAGTTATCGTTATTAGAAATTAGAATCTAGGTTCGAATCCCCGTAAACCTTTAACAAATTGATCTTTTATCATGTAATTGGTTTGCTGATTTATTAGACTATAGAGACTCCTATGATATACTAGTAGTTGACCTTGAGTCTACTAATAACTAACACCAAAGTCTCTAACCAAATTACTCAGGTTAATTCTTATAGGATTGCGTTACTGTTTTAAGAATCCCTTTATTAGGTTTGACTCTAATCTAGCAGATTTATGTCATCCTATCTTTAGGGTTGCAATCAACTCTTTTCAATTACAATAGATCTATTCTTATTAGGATTTCTCATTCTCTACGTATAAAATTATATTATGATATAATATTCTTGAGTTTATTGAAACATAAATAAAAGACGTAAATTAGATCACAATAATCAAACGATCAATTACATTAATAAAAGAATCAAATCATATCAAAGTTTTAACATGAGGTTCCTCTAAACTAAACACTAAATGGATGTTTAGTTGCATATTATCAAACATGAAATTAAACATATATAAACAAAAATACGAATCGAAAACAATTGGCTTATAATTCTAAATCTCCCTAATGGTCTTCTATCGAATGTTTTTGCTATGTAGAGGTTTGATCATGTATTCTAATAGATCTGTTGATGATTTCTTCGTGTTTTTTGCTTCTTTGGACCAAAATCACCTTTGAAGAATAAGTTCCTCTTCAACTACTATCGATTGCTTCCTCCTTTCACCTCCCAAAATGTCTCTTTATAACAAAATTTAGGATTTTAGGGAGATGTACGATCTAATACACAGTCGTTCATCAGATCGTGCCTAATTAGAATTCTTCGAATATCATGAAAGTGCTTGGCCTTAAAGAAGTACATAGACGTGTGCACACCTATGCATCCCTTCAGATTGTCAAATCTTCATTTTACACTATGTTTTCATTCGAATTTTGCTCCTTTAAGTCTATGAAGGCAATTATAACCTATAAAAGTATTTAGAGGGAATTAAGTGCCAAATATATGATAAAAGTATAAAATACCAAGCCAACTATAGCAATTATGGGCTGTAAACTATAGTCAAATATCCATCTCTTGTAATGGCAATCCATTAATACTCGATAATGTTCTTTAATTTTCTTTCTTATTATCCTCATATGTCTTCATAATATCTTTCTTTAACGTATTATGGCTTGAAACCTTAAACATTGGTTGTAATGAGATACAAAGGATCCTAAATCTTTTGGAATCAACCATAGATAGTGAATGTTCATCACCAGTTACCATAGAAGTTATCAAAAATCTTGATTTGTGTAACCTTTATCAGGTGTTGTCATAAGATCTTACAATCATTTCATTCTTCCCTTTAGAATTAAAACATGTTTGACCTCCTAATACCATCTTTTTTCCAGTACATGAATCCACATGTCTCTTTAAATGAGAGATCCCACCTTTTGAACTTATGGCCATCATCTTTTGACTATTTATAGTCAACTTTTTATACTTAATCCATCAATCTAGTTTTATTAAAGTGATTCCAAACTTCGCTTTTCAATTAACTTTCAGTTGGACTTCTAATCGTAATTAGTTAATCAGTGACTTACATGGTGATTTACAAGGGTGTGTGTATATGATTGTGTAAGTCACTGTGATTGTGTCATAAATCGTGTAAGTATGCGGAAATATGTTACAAATACTGACTTATACAATCATATAAACGCCCGTGTAATTCCATGAAAACATTTTGCCAACCATAACAATCTCAGAAATTTTAGTATTTCACAAAACACTACATATATTTTACCTTGGTATTGGGTGAGTGGCGAAAATAATTTAAAAAACACAACATTGAAGGCAATTGGGAAGTGGGGCAGTGAAGCAGCAATACGAAGAGAAAGCTAAAGGGGTCGCGAGGAGAAGGGATGATCATGGCTAGAGGGGGAAAGGGTAAGTTAGGTGACAATTGGCGACTGGTGTGACGAAGGGGTGATGATTGCAAATGAAGGCTGACGAGTGACAACAGTGGTGAGAGATTGAGAGAGAATATGAAAAAGTGACAAGTGAAGAAGAAGAGAAATAAACATAAAGCAAAACAATGTTTTATATTGTGAGAAACAAAGGACAAAAGCAAAACCAAATTGTTTTATATTACGAGAAACAAAGGGAGAAACGATGTCGCTTTGCTGTTAAGGTTGACCCAAGACCTCACTTCGCTGTTTTTCCTTGAGGCTGACCCAAGACCTAACTTTCTATTTGTTCCTGAGCCTAAGGCATGGTTTGAGATTAGGTCAACCTGTGCTTAACTTATTAGCCATATGCCAAGTCGGGCCAAACCTAATTTAACTTGTACAAAGCACAGCTCGCCTAGGCCTAATTTAACTTGTACAAAGCATGCTATTCCTGCTAATTTGGATCAAAACGTTCAAATTAGGCTTAATATTTTCTAAAGGATTTAATTAGGTTTTTGTATTTATTTATAATATTATGTTACACTTTAACGTTTTTCAAAATAATATTAATAGTTCCTAAATTTTAATAAAAATATTTTTTACTATTAATAATTGAGTTACCAATTTTGTTTCTATGATGTGATATTTTTAATTTACTAGATTATGATATAATTATAATAAGGAAATAATTCTTTTAAATTTTAATAAAATATACGATTTACCTCTCTAAATTTCATCAAAATTTTTAGTAAAATTTTATTATTATTTCCAATATCACTTTATTCTTGAAAGTTAAAAACGATTTTTATACTTTGCATTTTTTAAGATTTTGAGTATAATAATTAGAAAATATTATGCTAAAAAATAATAGTTTATTTACTTAAATTATTCTAATTTGTGAATTAAAGACCGCCAAACCATTCTTTTCTCAACTTCTCCGCTCTCATCCACCGGACACAAGGGTTTAAGGCCTTGTCTCTGTTTCTACCTCCAAGCATCCTCTCTACAGTTCCTATACTTAGGATTTTGCTCTAACACTTGCTCTATACCTCTCCAATGGCTCAAACGCCATTCTCCCTCATTCTCTTGAGGCGCCTAACTCTCGCCTTCCATAATCCTAAACCTCCATTTTCCCTCTTTTATCTTAAACCCTACTCCACCGTCAACTCTTCCTCTGACCCACCAAGTCCCTCCTCTCTCTCTGCTCGAATGAGTTTTGTTTTCGATCAAATCGAAGCCATTGAGCGTGAGCGTGTTGAGAAACACGAAAGCCTCCAACGGATTCGCGCTTGGCGCCAGTCCAAAGATACCCTACAATCGCAACAACAACAGCAAAAGGTGGACTCAGAATGTATCCGTTCCCAGAACCAAGAGCGGGTTGACGCTCAAAATGCTAAATTGGAATCATCGACCAGAGATGGTACTAGAGTTGACATTGGCGTTAATTTGAATGAGTCGATGACGAATAAGAAGGAAATAGAGGTTGTGCACCCATGGCCTGAGTGGATAGAGTTGATGCAAAGATTGGTGCAGCATAATTACTTTGATCATAGAAGGAAAGATGAGGACAAAATGGCCCGTGATGTAGGGTTTAATGTGATAGATGGGACTGCAAACATCGATGATGATGGTGGGATTAATTTGAAGGATTTCAAAGCTGTACATACCGCTTGCCTCAATTTTGGCAAAGACCGCTTCGACATCTTGAGGTTTGTTAATTTAATTCATTCAGGGTACAAGTCTGTAATTATTCGCATTGAAATTGGGTTGCTTTGTTTGCCTCAGTTTAGTAATGGGATGAGTAGGAGTTTGTTACTTACTTTCTTACATTTGTAGGGTAGAGATTTTCAGGTGGCTGTGATTTCTGATTATATTTTCCTTCAATTTCTGATGCTATTTGCGAATGAGACATTAGTATTTTAGTTTCAGATTTCAGTTGTGCCAGATTTTGGGGTTGTGATGTTACAATAATAATTTTTGCAATTTTTGGATTGCTTTCAAGCAATGAAACTAAGAGCATACCCGTCGTCTTCCTTCACTTAATTTCACTTTTTCATGACCTTACATAAATTTTTAAATGACAATTTGGTCGCTAATAACAATAGTTCGTTTATGTGTATTTAACAACTGATTGTTGTCTAAGGCTTGTCAGATCTCTATTTTATGCATTTAGGGTAATACATTCCCACTTTTAAGGTTAGTTTTCTTGACATGTAATGGACTGATTTTGACTTCAGGTCATTGTCACGACAGGATATTCAAATGTTAGTTGGATATGGATGCCCGAGTGCAGACAGGAAGGTTGTTTTCTCTGCTAAACTTCTGAGGAAATATTCCCATCTGGATGAAGGCGATGTAAGTATTATGTTGCCAATGCTGTGTTCTTTCTGAAATTTTATGTGTCTTTTGCAATAGGCTTTTAATATTATAACTTTTAGTATAATATCATTTTTCTCTCACTGAACTATGGAATGTGTATCAGTCTTAAGTTCCGCTGATTTAACTGTGTGATTGTCTTTAGTTCCAAGAGAACCATTGGTTGAGATGACAAATATAGTTGAAACTCTTGCTTTATCTTGATATGAAGTTAAGCAAATTGCAGTTTTCTCCAACTTCTCAAAGAAAAGTGAATATGTAACTAGCTTTTGCAATACTTTTATCTCACATAACAAATTTATAACTTGATTTTCTTTCTTTCTTTCACATGCCTTTCATTTCATTTTCTTAAATAGTTTTAGTTACTTGTGATGGCAACTACTTATATGCATTCCAGGTTTGCAGTAGCTGCAGTTTGAGAAGTTCCTGTGATAGAGCATTTTTACTGACAAATAAAGAGGATGAGGCACGAACGGTTGACCTTATGCGGGTTCTGTTAACCTATGGTTTTGATTTCACAAATGGATTGGTTGTAAATAAGTCAGTTTTGAAACAAAAAACTGTAAAAACTGTAGTACGTAAGTTGCTTCATGAAGTTGTAAAGCTGAGTGCAGTTCCAATAGATCCAAATCTCCCACCTCCAGTGATTAGAAGACCTCCAGTAAAAGAGAAGCAGCCACCTCCTCCTCCTAGGAAGCGAGTTGGGCGCAATGATGTTGAGATGAAAAAGGGGGATTGGTTATGTGCCAAGTATGTTATAAATTTATACATATTGAACTATGAATAAAGTTGTCAGTTGTTAGTCTGTCTCTGGCTCTTTCTACCTGTACTTGGAATCTTAGACTTCCTTAGAATAAATTGCTTTAATATTGTGCTTAATGATGCATTAACTAACGACTTTTCTTTATTAGGCTTTTTAGCAATTTCTTTGATTAGTATGTTATGTGTACTAACAGCTGAGTATCTTTCTAGGTGTGATTTCATGAATTTTGCAAAGAACACAAAGTGCTTGCAATGTGATGCCAAGCGGCCAAAAAGACAATTGCTTCCAGGTGAATGGGAATGCCCAGCGTAAGTTTGACAATCTTAACTTTTACTTTACATCAAACATTCTACATAATCTTCTGTTTTAGATACTTTTTAACAAGTTTAACAGTAAAATACTTTGTGCAACCTATTGGCAAGTAAAATGGGTTATGGTATCTATTGACAGAACTCATCTAAATAATTGTTGTGTGTATTTTTTTTTCTCATTGTTCTGGCAGGTGTAACTTCTTAAATTATAGAAGAAACATGTCCTGTTTCCATTGTGATTGCAAGCGACCATCTGATACATTCATGGATGATAGCATAGGAGAAATGCAGCATGATTCCCAAAGGAGATCGGAGAAAACCAGCCGGAGGCCAGAATTTTCAAATGCTTGGAATTTTGACTTCGATGATAATGAATCAGATGGGGCAGATGTTGCAGCTTTTGAGTATGCAGATTCTGCAACAATGGGTGACAAGTCTCCTTTAAATAATCAAACACCAAGGATTGTTGCTTCTGTACCTACTATTGACAGACAAGCAATGCATTTTAATGATTTTGGGGATGAAGATGATGTTGACAGTTATGAGTTAGATACTAAAAGTAGTCCTGCATGGAAGGCTTCTCGGAGTAGTTATCCTGAGGAGGAGGTATCTGATGTAGAAGATCTTGAAGGCTCAGATGATAGCTTGCATACTCGATCTGGTAATCACCCCCTATTGCGTGGTAAACCATCTAAATCCTCTACTCGAAGATCATCATTCTCAGACAACGAGGATGATAAACTGGATATTGATTCAGATGAAGAGTTTTCAACCCATCACAGTCTTAAAGCTAGTCATATTTCGGGCATCAGGGACAAAAATAAAGGTACACCTTCAAGGCCCCCTTCCAGGGGATTAAGTTATGGGTCAGATGAAGTTGAGCCCAATTCTGATGTAGATGATGATTTTGGCGAGGAGTTTGGGTCCAACCGAGGAAAAGGGAACAGTTGGGACTCCAGCAGGGTGAATTCTCAAAGAAGAGCTCGTTTGGAAGATGATTCCTTTTCTGCTTCAGAATCTGATGAAACCGACTTAGATTCTTGGGGAAGCAAGTCCCTAAAAAACAGCGGACCTAGTGGAAGAGGTGCCAATTTCAGAGATCGTGGTGATGCTTATGACTTTGTTAGGGACACGTACAATAATAAAAGGGGTGACAGAAGGAATGTTCAAAATGATGGTTTTGATAGAAAAAGTCCAAGATCTCATGGCAAAAATAGAGGATTTCAAGCTAATAATCCAGCCCGGCACAGGATGAATGACAGAGGTAACGAACTGTTGAATTCAAATAGTAGACGAAGAGGACGAAGAGAAAATTTATATGAACACACTAATAAAGATTTTGATTTTGGTGAGTTTAGAAATAGTCGTCGTGTTATTGAAAGGTAACACTGAAAATGGTTTAGCCAGGGTTGAGGAAGTAGTAAATTGCTTAAGTCATATGGCTTCATGTAAAGATCGCATAGATCATGAATGAATATTGCAATTTAAAGAATGAAAGCTTTGATTATATGCATATCAATTGTTGCGGCCGCCTGTGTTGGCTTCCACGCAGGCCTTAGTGCGGGGGTTAAGGCGGCTATGTGGATTGTTATATTTTCTTTTTTCTTTTTTTTTTTATTACAAAGGAGCTACGAAACTAGAACTGACAAGGCTAACGCCTAGCACGATGCTACACCATTCCACACTGGTCCCTCTGGAGGAGTGTTGTAACTGAGAGTGGGGGCTCCTGCAGAAACTGTAGACCTGGTCTGGCGGAGCCGGCGACGACTGCCAGCCTATCCGCGCACTGGTTCTCTTCTCGATGTATATGATGAAGTTGCACCTCCTAATTGCGGTGGAGTAACGTTCGGATACCTGTCAATAGAAAATTATATTCGTCAATATTGGATGTAGAGGAGGAAAGGAAGTTAATGACTTCTAGGGAGTCCACTTTAAGTTGGATGCGCCGGTACCCTAGCGACCACGCTAAGGTGAGGCCCGAGTGGACTCTCCAGAGTTCGGCGATAACTGGCGAGTATCGACCAATCCGATGTAAGATCTCGTCTCGCCACTGGCCTTGGTAATCTCGAAGTAAACCGCCAGTTGCCGCGGTCGACCATGGTGGTTGTACAGCGTCGTCTGTGTTTAATTTAACCCAGTCCTCCGGTGGGGTTGACCATCCCACCGGACTTCCCTCCAGTAAACCCGAGGTCGACATCACCTCCTGATCGACGACCCTTGCCTTCACTATCCACTCCGTATACTCCTGCGCTATACGGAAGCCCGCTACTGGCCATGTGAAGGTGGCATCAAAAATGCTACGGTTACGTCAAGCCTAAAGCATCCAGAATGCGACGCCAAAAAGAAGTGTCCAATCCCTGGGCGTAACTTGAGTGTGCACCTTGAGGTTGGTGTGCTCCCATTGCTCCAAGTCGTGGTGAAAGAAATTCGGAGGGACGACCTCTGAGGGAAAGGTACGCCAGAAGTTGCGCACGCGAGGGCAATCCCGAAAGATGTTATATTTTCTAATGAAAGGTAGGGGAGAAAAATTTTCTAAGGTCAAGTTTGGTGAAGACATGTTTATGTAAATGTCATTAATGAAAAAACAGAATATTTAAATATTAAAAAATATATTTTATAATGCAAAATAATGTGTAAAGAGTCTGTTGGTGCGGCATAAATAATTATAAATATGTTAGATGAACAATAATTGGTATGTAAGTTCCATTCATCGGAGAATATATTGATTATTGACTGTGATAAAGTAGCTGGTGGGTCAGTCCAAGAGAAAGAATCCATCTTATTGTCCAATCAAACTCGTGGGTCATTCCTACTCAGTACATCATGTGTATAAAAAGTCAAATCATCGAACAAGTTGATGGGTGGCTTGTTGGGTTTTTCCAAGTACTGTTGAAACAAAGAAAGACAGATAGATAAAGTGATAAAAACTTAAATAGTACCATGATTTGACCCCACGATCTCATGCAAGGAAGCTATAAGGTATCTTCCAAAATAAAGCCTATCATTATGTCCTGCTCCTGCTTCGTCACGAAGGACTAACATATAACTTCTTCAGCAAGCTGTGAATCTGATTGGGAGAGGCAGCAACATTACCATCCTTTTTCTTGCTTTTGGGGTTGTAATATTTGTGGGGGCATATCATGGTGAAACAACAATGAGCTTTCGTGCTTTTACTTTTCTTTTGTTCATTTATAATTTCGTTTTAATAATTACAATAATGATAAAAGTAATTATGTAATTTCAATACTTACATTTTTAATAATTACAATAATAATAAAAATACTTATGTAATTTCATAAAGTAATAACTAAATAAATAACTTTTTATTTACTAAATCTATTAGACAAGTCTAAAGGAACCGCTTGCTTGCATTTTAGGCTAAACTTATGAAAACGAAATGATATAGGAAAAATTAAAAAACGTCTTGGCTTGAGGAGTAAAAGAAAATAATGTACTTAAGAGTTTACTTTGCCTCAAAAGTATATATTGCCAGTGACTCTCCAAGATTCAACAAGCTCTCCAAGATTCAACAAGCTCTTCTTATATCGGAGGATGCAGGAAAATTGGATAGAGTTTTATTTTGTAAGAGAAGAATTATCCAACAAAAGATGGACTTTATATTTTTAAAATAACACAACATGTATATTTATATACACAAAACATCAATTTGGAAATAAAGATAAGATACCTACGATTTCACTAAATCTGGACACTAATGTTAACAAAAAGATAAACTATGCTTTTATAATGTTAAGATAGAGTTTGAGTTAACGTTAAACACATGTTTCTGGATAAGTATAAACTAAGTTTAGAATAAGTAAATGTGAGTTCATCTAAATAAGATAGACTTTTTAAATAAAAAAATCAATTTCACAACATTCCCCTACTTATTTCAAAAGAATATATATAAAGAATAATTAGGTATTGCTAGATTAAAAATTAGAGTGTAATAATTCTAATCTAGTGTCCTATGGACTATGAATTAGATGCCAAATAAATCACAACTCATATAACTATTAGTAAAACTTTAAATTCATATGAACCAACATCCTATATTGTAAGTTATAGCTCTTATTAGGAATGTTACCCCTATCATATCTACTATTCATCATGTGTTTGCGCTAATAGGTCATGCGTGGACTTGATTATTCGTGAGTGCTCCTGAGCCAAATTCTTATAGGAACAACCTCATTCCAAACTCAAATAGGTGATTCCATCAAGTGTATACTATAATCAAATACACCACTCATAAGAGGTATGAAATTCATTAAGAGTTTACCTCATCCTCACTTAAATTGCAGTTTAACATTAATCACACATCATAGAAAGGGCATAAATATTTGATAATGCATTTCAAAATCAATCAGTGACTTTGATATTACCTATATGAACCTAATTCATGGGATCGCCAATCACATAGGTTGAGTTATCATCATTGTTGATATCATATATTGGCTCTAGTCTCATTCCCCCTAGATGTTTCAAATATTTGTTTCTTTCCCAATGGTCTAGTCAAAGGATTGGCTAAATTCACTTTTGATTTTGCATAATAAATGGATGTAATTCCATCTTTAAACAACGACTTTAACACTTTATGTCTCAAACTAATGTGTCTATTTTTGGCATTAAAATTTTAATTTTTACAATGACTATTGCAACCTGGGAATCACAATCTATAGATACAAAAGGTGTTGGTTTTATTCCTAAAGGAATATTTGCTAAAAAGTTTCTTAACCATTTAACCTCATTTTTGGCCAACTCTAGGGCCATAAATTCTGATTATGTTTAATGATTTAGGAATAATAGTCTTTTTTACTCACTTTCAAGTTATTACACCTCCACTAAGAGTAAATACATATCCCCTAGTAAATTTTGTCTCATTTGAATCAGAGATCCAGTTAGCATTATTGTTCCCTTCTAATGTGGTGGGAAATATACTATACAAAATATCGTAATTCATAGTAACCCTCAAATATTTCATCATTCTAACTAAAGAAACCCAATGATCATGATTGGCATTATAAGTATACGTACTTAGCCTACATAAAACGTAAACAATATCAGATCACGTAAAGTTCATTAATTGCATCAAACTCCCAATAATATAAACATACTCAAACTAAGCCATAAGATCACTTTTATTTTTAATCAAACTAGTGTTAACATCAAAAAGAGTACAAATTGGTTTCACATCAAAATAATTGAACTTCTTAAGAAGTTTCTCAACATAATGTTTTTGTGATAACATTATACCATATTTATTTGTAACACCCCCTATACTGAACCTACAACCACCCACACATATGACAACTAATTTCCTATACATACATTCGTGGCATACATTTCTATTCAATGCTATAAATATACATATCACAAAAATTTCACATCACTTAACATTATCATTTGAAAGTAGTATTACATCTTTGCATTTATATGATAAGCCGAAAGAAAACATTACATTGTCCTTCATTACATGTACAATCATCTTAAACAAAAAGAAAACACATTCCAAAGGTATTTTTACTCTTGAAGGTTGGCCATAGTCCCTGCAGATGTCCCATATACCTCACTCCTAATACTTGGACCTACAAGGATTAATACTCGTGCTAAAATTGAAAGCTTAGTGGAGAAACACTTAGTTTGGATAACCATTCACACTAGTCATCTGCCATGCATACAAATTTATAAACATCACAACTTATATAGATAATGATGGCATACTTAAATCAAAGTACAAAATGGAAACATGCTTCTATATGTTATTCATATACTATAAATTAACATTCATAAGTCAAACATTGGTATTCAATGCTCTTTAATACAAATTATCAATACAAATGCAAATGCTCATCAATTCCAATTATTTATGTTGTCATACTATATTTCTTATTTATAACCATTGGCTTGCATATTTCTGTAGTTATGGGTAATGGGAGTTGTGGGTATACCAAGTTATTAAAACTGTGGATACCCAAAAGTATCGAAATGTAGATACCTGAAGGCATCTAACTATAGAGACACTATAATCTCGAAATGAAGTCACCAATGGTGTCAAACTGTAGCAGGTGCACTGTAATCCTATAAGCATGCCTATCTATCCAAAACCAAGACAATAGAATTGGCACTATAACATTTCTTTTAACCGTTTTCCCATTTCATAAGATATTCATTTGAGGTCATAAACTTTGTATTGAAGTGCATACTACACACATATGAGTAATAAATATCTATACAAATCATCTATGTACATGTAAATTGTCTTTAGCATGCATCACGATCATGAGAGAAGACCCTTCTCCAGGGTCACAATCATATCTAGAGTGTCACGGTCGTGATAGAAGAGTTTTCTACTAGGTTACGATTATGGTACCCATGTCATGATCGTGACAGAAACTCTTCATTCATGCCTCTTCTTGTTTTGTAATATCTATATAGAAAACGTTCGAATTAGGTTTTGAGTTTTTCTGGACATTTGTTCCCCTGTGTCTTTAGTTTCCAAAGCATTAAAAATTAAGCCATTTAGACTTCTAAATCATGAGATATAGATTAAAAATCATAAGCTGCTCCAAAATAGAGGCAACATTAGGTCACCATTTTCAGTCTCAATTTCTAATATCATAAAGCCATAATTAAGTCAAAGTCCCTTATAGAGATTTCTAGTCCTATGTTAACATGCAACTAAAATCACCCAATTTAGGGGTTTGTAAGATGAGTTATGACCCAAACAATGTCACTGATTCAAACAAACCTAAGACACAATTCCACTACACGATACTCTCTTGTTCTATTAACCAATTCTATGCAAGATCAACACAAAAATAACACCAACACACCATCCCAACAACCATTCCAGAACCAAATGAATCTTTGTATCCATTCACACATGCACACAAAGAGAAATTAAACTAAATGTATCTCCAAACCTTAAAATTGGCCAAGTAGTTCTTCTAATGCCTTTCCTTCGCTTCTTCTTTGGCTTTGCTTGACTCACTAACAAGAAACACCAAAAATACATATCTCAATCCCAATTCTAACCTTATAATTCGAATACTTCAATAACAAAGCAATAAGAGATAAAGATGAAGAGAAAACCACTAACTTTTACCTTAATTTCCACATATGATTAGCTTGATTTCTTGGATGCAAAATGATGAGATGAAGTGGAAAGAAGATGAGAGAGGAAAATTTTGAAATTCAAACCCTAAACTTTTACCTTGATTTCCACCTATGCTTAGCTTGATTCCTTATATGCAAATGATGAGATAAAGAAGATGAAGTGGAGAAGATGAGAGAGGAAAAATTTGAAATTCAAACCCTAAAATGTCATCCCTCTCGCCTCTCCATGTTCCCATTTCATGCACTTTTAAGATTTACACATATGCTTAATTCTGATTGGACACACGTGCTTTATTCCTAGTGTTCACACATGATTTAATCTAATTAGTTCATGTGTTAACTTTAGGAAAATTACACATTGGTCCTCTTTCTTCCTTTAATCCCTACATTGGCCTATAATCTCATCAATTAATTTAATTCTCATCCATATGTCACTTCTAAGTAGGTATGTCCATGCTGAAAGGACCAAATTACCCATTTACCCATGTCTTTTACATTAAGTACCATTATGTCTCTTACTATGCTTACATGCTCTTAATTCATTTTGTTCACTTCTTAATAAACCTTAGACACGCTATGATACTTCTAAGGTTTATGTTGGGGCCTTACATTATTCCTTAGGATTTTAACACCCAAAATAACACTTGCTTCCTTCATATATTTCTTATCAAAATGTAAAGCTAAGAAGTTATTATTAATATCTAAAACATTAATACTAGTAACAAAAATAAGCAATTAATCCACATATAAACTAATGATCACACTTTCTCCATCAATAAATTTAGTATACACATATTTATCCACTTCAATAGAAGAAAAACCTTCACGTAATATAATTCATTCACATTCTTCATGCAATTGTTTAGGAGTTTGTTTAAGATCATACAAAGATTTTCACAATCTAAAAACCCTTGTTTTCAAACCAAGAAATACATAAGCTTCAGGTTGCAACATGTAAATTTCTTCATTTAAATCACTATTTAAATATACAATTTTGACATTCATTTGATGGATAAATAAATTATGGATAGAACATAAAGAAATCAAAATGAATCGAAGAAATTCTAGTTATAGATGTATTAAGTATCAAAATAATCAACATTATGTTTTTAAGTAAAACCTTTAGTAAACAAACAAGCTTTATATTTACTAGCAGAATCATCAGGTTTAAATTTCCCTCTAAAAATCCATTTTCAAATAAAAGGTTTAGCATCTGGTGGTAAATATATCAAATCCTAAGTTTATTTTATTAAATAGAGTCAATCATATTTTTAATAGCTTCTTTTCAGAACGGTGTGTCAAAAGAAGAAATTGCATAAAAAATGATAAAGAGTTATTTTCAACAAGATAAGTGTCAAATAATTTTTAAAAGATAATTATTTTCTTGGTCTTTTTCTCCATCTTAACAACTCATTAGAGCTTTCACAATCCTTATTAATGGTGGGAACGTAAGAAGTTTTCTCAAAAAATGAAAAACTATTTTCAAAAAATTCTGCGCTATTTAGGGATGGCAATGCGTGGGCCATGGGACGGCCTGTGACCTACACACCGACGAGTTGATCGGCTCACGGCCCGCCCTATGACCCGTCAGGCCTCTAGCGGGCCAGCCCGTCTATTTTTTTAAAAAACTCAAAACGACGTCATTTCGGAAAAGGTTAGCGGGCCACGGGCAGGATCCGGTTAACTCGTGGCCCACGTGGGCAGACCATGGTCTACCCATGACCGGCCAACCCGGGAAAAATGAGTTAGGTCGGGATTGACATCCCTAGTTCTGTTTGTCTCAATGATAGTGTTATTGAGAAGAACATCACTTTTAAAAACAGGAAATCTATAAGCAACAATATTATTAGCATAAATTTATGTAATGTATATATGGATTGAGAATTGTAACGACATGTGACTTTTATTTTTGTGAATGAAATGGGAAAAAATGAACATTTAGAATGCTTATGATATGTTTTATGCCTTTAATGAGTTGGTCGATTATCTTAATGTATCATATTCATAGAGTATGGTCTCGAATATCCTCTGGTATGTTTGGGTTTGTGCTCTATAGGAGTGGTATGTTACAGTTTTAGTATTAGAGCATAGTTTGGCATCCATAGAGATATATATGAGCATTTTAACATGGCATATAGAAAAAGACCCATTAGTGATCATTATTATTGTTTGTTATAGGTCATCTACTATAAGAGACCATGTCACAGAATCAACTGATCGTAAGTCACTAGGAGCTAATAGAGAGTCCCCTATACCCCAATCTGAGCAATTGCCTCAAAAATTTCCTAGGAGAAGAGAAAGGACATACGATAAACTTAAGAAGCAAGGAGCTATAAACTTCTATGGAAGTAGAAACCTTGACAAGACAGAGCATTGGCTGGAGAGAACTGTGAGAGTATTTGACCAAATGGTCTGTGAGCCTGATGAAAGGTTCGATTCAATAATCTCTTTACTGCAAGGTCTAGCCTATCAGTGGTGGAAGACAGTTCCAGGTAGTTCCGCCTGGCCTTGTAGACTGACATGGGGGGAATTCTTGAAGGTCTTTAAGAATAATTACATCCCAAAGATCTATTTGGATAAGAAGATGGAAGTGTTTCTTGATTTGAAATAAGGAAAACTCATGGTAACTGGGGATAAGGTACGGTTCAATAAATTATTAGGGTATGCTACTACTCTGATCCTGAATGAGTAGGATAAATGCAGCGGTTTAAGGATGGTTTGAATATAGAGATCAGGTCAAGGTTGGCTATAACAAATCTGAATAGTTTCACTACGCTACGAGCTGCTTCAATTCGGATTGAGCAGTTACTTAAGGATGAACAAGGAGAGTATTGAAAGGAGTTTAGGATTAAGAGGCATGGTGAGTTTTAAGCTGACTCTGGGATGAAATTT
This sequence comes from Erythroxylum suave, assembly GCA_027563595.1. Classification (NCBI taxonomy): domain Eukaryota; kingdom Viridiplantae; phylum Streptophyta; class Magnoliopsida; order Malpighiales; family Erythroxylaceae; genus Erythroxylum; species Erythroxylum suave. The sequence goes on along the minus strand of JAOSBN010000007.1, from coordinate 6,087,199 downwards.
AGTAAATTCTAGAATAGATCATTATGATCACAATCAAGATCAAAGTAGTCAGGGTTTAGACTTAGAGGTGATTCTGTTCATTCTGGTGGCGGTAGAGGTCAAACATCTAGAGGATAGACTCATTGTAGACAAACACAAGAGATTCCCAGTTGTGAATACTATGGAAAAAGTCATGGTAGAGTATGATGGAAGATATTGGGAGCTTATTTATGATGTGACTCTTTTGAACATCAGATTAGAAATTGTTCAACAACTTTAGGAGCACATTCTGGAGAGAGTGGAAGATCAGTGATGGAGAGGATTGTCCAACAGAATAGAGCCAATGAAGTAGGACAGAGAGGCAGAAGTAGGGATAAAGCTAATTCAGTAGGCCCTATTGTTAGGACTTAGGTAAGGAGTAACCAACCATAGTCCTAAGCCAGGATCTTTGCTATTAAAAGATAAGAGGCACAGAACTTCCCAGATGTTGTTGCAGGTGTGTTACCTTGAGGTAGAATTTGAGTTGTACAAGTAAGTGAAATACTAATCTTTCGGCATATGTTAGTAAAACTTTATGATGACTAAATTGGGATAGATTGAATGTAGTGTTGATATTGAAGTTGTGTTAGAAAATGAAGGATGAATTAGTTACTTTCCTATTTTGTTTTTGAATGCAAAAAAATAGTAGTTTATAAGTTGTTATATGGATGATTTTGGTTGGGGTTTGAGGTATAATTGATGAGGAATCCATGCTAAAAATAAGTGCTATTAAGGTGTTTTCAACTCTGGAAAAGTTAGGACTACATCTATGATGGTATAAAGTGAATGGTAATGAAACAAATGAGTAGATTTTTGTGAAATATAATGTAACCAATATGGAAGGTAGACTAGCATAAAATGAAGTAGCTTTATAGGACATGAATTCCAGAAAATTCAAGTGTTAGTGATGTTTTTAAGAATATGAATTTTGTGGAGAATTAAAGGAAGAAAGACAGTGCATGATTGTGGCCCTAATCCAACGATCATGGCCCAATTACTTTCCTTTTGTCTAGATTGTGGCAAGTTCCCCTACGATCATAGGCCTAGTTTTGTATTGATAATTTCAGCTTTGTGCACTTATTGAACCAGCTGAGCGAAAGTCACTCTCAATTGGTATATTTGGACTTGATTAAGGCTTGGAATAAACCTAGATTGTTAATTGATTAATTATTTAAGAGCTTGATACGTTTAGGTTGTTAATTGATGTCATAATTTAAAGAATAGACTATTTTGATATCTATGTATCCAAATATGGACATTATAAGTTGTCAAAGGAATAAAGGTGTTCTTATGAATGCAAACATGATCTTAAGGATATGAGTAATATGTATTAGGTATGAATGAATGAGCAATGAAGAACATGAGGTAATTATGAATGAGAATTGGGTAATTGTATGATTATATATACTGCTAGAGAAGTTTGGTGAATGTATGACTGATAAATTTGGTGTAAATCAAGTTACTTATGGTATAAACCTTATTGCAAACTAATTGTATACAAGCTATAATGTTTGAATGGTCAAGATTTTTGTATAAGGATACATTCCCGAAAAGTCAATTGAGCATGCATTGAAACATGACACGTATACATATATATGATTGTATATTCTTATGATTAAACAAATTAGTGATTTGTGAACTATGTATGTATTGCTTGATGATAGACGCGTAAAGGTGATCGTCAAAATCTAGACATTGCCAGAACATCAACCCAATAGCTTTTTTGGAACGTACTATGAGTTAACTTAGATGTGTAAACTCAATTATATATGCTTTTGTGTAAGCTGAATGTTTAAGCTGAAATGTGTTTAAAATTAATTGATAAATTTTGAACTTAAATCTAAGAAGCTTGATATACGACATAAGTATATTGAAATGAAAGCATGGAATACGAAATCATGTATGTCATCACATTGAATTACATGATTAGATAAAGGAGTTGTGACCAGAGTGACCGATGTACAGAAAAGAGCTTTGAGCCTAGAATTGTGAAAAAGAGCCTCAGGCTCAGATAATATGGACTTGATATCCACAATGTATACAGTTCAGAAATGAGCTCGACATTTACAATGGATACAGGAAAGTAAATTGGGTTGATAGGCACTTGGTCATAACAAAACAAAAATGAGAATGGAAATACACGAGAATTTGGATATACATCACTTCATGTATCATATGATTGAATTGAAATGAATTATTGAATTGTTTTGATATAGTGAAATACAGTTGAAGTAAATGAGGATATGTTGTGATATGCAATACTAGCTTAAATGTTGCACTCGTTAAAGTATGATGAAATGTGATGTGATACTCAATATTGGATGATATGATATACTTGTTTTTGTGATCTAACTTGAGTGAATACATCGATGATGGTTCATTCACTGAGCTTGCAAACTCATCAAAATTGTAACGTTGTTTTTCAAGTTCAAAGCAGTTCTAACTACTAAGGTGTTATAGTAGAAGTCTAGTACTTACATTTTGGGGACAAGAATGGCTCAAAGGTCTGATCAGCTGAATCTAAGGAATCTAGATAGATGATTTGTAATAGCATCCCATTTCATGTTATATTTTTTATACTGAGATTTGAACTCATAAAAAAGTTGTGTAGTGTATATATGGATTGAGAATTGTAATGACATGTGACTTTTATTTTTGTGAATGAAATGGGAAAAAATGATCATTTAGAATGCTTGTGATATGTTTGATGCCTTTAATGAGTTGGTTTGCTTGTCCCAATGCATCATTTTCATAGAGTATGTTCTTAAATATCCTCTGGTATATTTGGGTTTATGGTTTATGGGAATGGTTTGTTATAAAAAATAAAAAAAAAGAATGTTTTCAAATAAAAACCTACCGAATTTATTAGTATCTTGATTTTTCATGAAAATCTACTTAGGAATAGTTATACTTTTGTTTTGCTAAATGACTATCAATGTGTGTGTCCAAGTGATAGGGGTGAATAAACTCAACATTAAAATTTTGACTAGTTTGTATATTTAGTACAAGGTGCTTAGATATGGATTTCACTTGTTAATAAGTTAAAACAACTTGAATGATTGTGTTTAGAGTTAAAATTGTTTCGTGAAGTTAAGCCATTGTCTTATTACTGCATTGTATGTTATGTGTTTATTGTTTTGATTGCCTGAGGACAAGCAAACATTTAAGTGTGGGGATGTTGATAAGTGTGAATTGCATCATGTTTTAGTTCATAGTTTGATATGTATTTAATTGTTAATTCAATCGTTTAGTATATGTTTAGCTTAAAATTGTGTTAGTTGGCTAATTATTTATATTTTAAGTGTTTTATGGGTTAGTACAAGTCTTTGAGCTTAATTATTATGTTTTTCAGGTACCTTGATGTGTTTGTTAGTATTTTAGGATCAATAATGAAGCACAAAGAAGTTTAAAAAACATTCGGGCCAAAATAACAGGCCATAATAGTGACAAAAGCACTAGAGTTAGCCCACAATCATGGCCCATATGTCACGATTGTGACAAAAGCCCAAAACATGGCCCATGATCATGGCCTTTTTGTCACAATTGTGACAGAAGGCCTAGATGTGACCCATGATCATGGCATACAGAGCCACAAACTACATCGAAAAGACATGCAAACACTCAAAAACATCAAAATTTGGGAGATTTTCGGACCTTTTAGACCTTGCAAAAACCCTAGGGCTGCTCAGAACACAAAAGAATATTTAAAGAACAAGAAAAAGAGAAGAAAGGAGCTTTACATTCATCCACTCTTGGAAACACTAAAGGGAGGGAAAAAGAAGAGAGGGAGAGGAGAAGAAGAGGAAGAAGGAGGAAGAAAAAGTGGATCCCGATGCCATTACTCCTTAGATCAGATGGTATCCTGATGTCGCTGCCTTTCCAGATTTGTCCAACCTAAGTTCCATTTTCCGTTCACTTCCTTTTTCGTTTAAATGTATAAAGTTAAGATAGATTGTATGAAAATGGATTTTGGGTTGTTATCAATGTTCTAAACTCTCCTTCAGGATTTTACTTTGAGTTAATGTTGATTTAGTTGTTTTTATGTTTATTGGTTTTGGTAATGTGATTGATTAATGCATTTGCATGTTCCAGTAACAAAATGAAAGGGTAAGTCGAATAAAAATGATTAGATTGGATTAATGAGAGTTAGGCAATCTAATTGACCACTTAATCAATTTAGTCTGTAATTTCATGAAGAGAGATCTCATGCGAGACCCAATTGTTTATTTGAGAGCTTTAGAATTAATTAAAATTGTGGGTAATTTATGAATTGAGAGATTGCAAATTCTATAATTCGATTAGGGTTTACAATTTAGGATTTAATGGTTATAATTTGAAAGAAAGTAGTCAACTCTACAACTGCCTAGAATTGACACCCCATAAACACATAAATGGCCAGATTAGCATTAGTGATAGGTAAAATCCCCTCTCTCATATCTTGACTAACTCTCTTAATAAATTTCCATTGTGACTTGTGTGACTGCTGAATTTAATTATATTTTGTTGAAATTTTCATGTTACAATTCTTGAATCAATTTCTCGTCATTGCTTTCCATATTCGCTTGAATAGTTTTTATTTCTTTTTATTCTTTTCTTTGAGCCTTAGACGACTTAGGATTAGGCTAATAGCCTCCTCGTGGGATCAACCCTTTAATACTACAAAGTACGATCCATGCGCTTACGGTTATTGAGGGTTTTATAAATTGTAAAACTTGCTCATCAACTATATAGTCTTAAAAGTAATAGAAAAATAGCAAAAGTTTAGTTGCTTGTTTGATTTTGAAAACACGAAAGAAACATATATAAGCAACAAACAAGCTTAAAATGTGCATGAAAACTAAGATCGCCACCGCCACACATAAAACTTACATTTGTCCTCAATGTAACATCAAATGTAAGAAATGGAGCAGTTAACAGATTCCACAATTGCAAGAATGTAAATAACAAGAAATAAACTTCCTTTGGGATGCCTCCCAAATAGTGCCTTTGTTTAGGTTTGACTCTATATTGTCCTCATCAAATTACAATGTTTTGATCTCTAGGAATCATAACTTAACATTTTCCACGTGACTTTCATTAGGATAAGGGTTGAGTCGATGACCACTTACATGCAATGTTTTCCCTATTTTCAAAATTTTAGTCTCTACTACTCTATAGGGAGTGACATTAATTATCACAAAAAGATGGAACCAACAAGGACGACATCTATACGGAAACAGTTTATATTTAGCATAATAAATAAGCATTTTTTGACCAATGATAAAGTTTTTTAACGAGACTTGAAAGCTTTGGCCTTGTCTTTTGTTGAAACTACTTCCTCTTTATTTGTATTCTTTTGCAATCTTTCTATACTAAAAGGTCAATCACATTAATTGAAAAAATAGAGTGGTAATTATGGGAGTGCTTATTAACATCAAATATATTGAAATGAGTAAATTCCCTATTGGATTCCATCTTAAAAATACCCTCACAAGCATCTATCTTAGTTTGGGTTATGTTGGGATACAGACTCCCTAGTAAAATAGTTACTAGGTACTAGGAAGTTTCATCATTCATGTCAATCACATAAAAGTCAGCAAGAAATATTACTTCGTTTACCTACATAAGAACATCCTCAATCACCCTATCTGGGTATGCGTTAGAACGATCAACCAATTGTATGGTAACACTAGTTTCTTTTAATGGACCTAAATTTAAACAAGCATACATAGAATAAGGCATAACATTAATCGATTCTCTTAAATCTATCATAGCCTGTTTAATCTCAGTGTTACCAATTTTGCAAGGAATAGTAAACATGTCTGGGTCTTTACACTTAGGAGGTATTTTCTTTTTAAAAACTACAAAACTAGTTTCACTCATCCTAATCAGTTCATTATCTCTTAACTTTTACTTGTTCTTACATAATTCTTTGAGTAATTTTACATACCTCAACACTTGTTTGATCGCATCTAACAGTGGGATATTCACCTCAACCTTCCAAAAGATCTCTAAGATCTCTTTATCCTTATCCTCCTTATTTAACTTTGCTAACCTGCAAGGAAAAGGTAGAGGAATAATCTTTATAATAATTGGGAATTCAACATTTACCTTTAAACTCGATTTGATATCCTTTTCTTCTTTGAGCATCTTCTCAATGTCTTTTTCATTATCCATTCTTTGAGTAATGCTTTCAGGTTCCTTAAGCTTCCAACCACTTACTAAGGTGATTGCACTAACATTCTTTATATTTGGTTCAGGTTATGATGGTAGTTTTCCTCTTCTTTGGGCTTCTTGAAGGTTTATCGTCATTACCATCTGGTTTATCTGATTCTCCAAATTATGAATACTAGAATTCACCTCCTAAAATTTATATATGGTCTCCTGTTGAAACTGTTGCATACCTTGTTGGAATTGGAAAGTGTTCTCTCCAACATGGGTTATATTCTGGAATACGAGTTGTATTGGTTAGAAAATTCCGTTTCATAGTATTGACGTATTCCATGCTCCCTTCTTGTAAGGTTAGGTACCCATTAGTCGAATGACTTGTATTTGCACATATTCCAAGTGCCTTAACCTATGCCTGTCCGACTGCAAGTTTTCTAACAAAATAGATTAACTCGTCTAAATGATTTTTAATAAATGAATTACTTACATCGTTTATGCGACGAACATCATTGCAAGAGCCAAATTGTTGAGAGTTTCAGGCTATAAGCTCAATTAGAATCCTAACCTCCATGGGAGTCTTCTCACATAATGCCCCATCACTCACCACATCAACCAAACTCCTTTCTATAGGTAGCAATCCTTCATAGAAATACTTAATAATAAGTTTCTCTTGAATGTTATAGTTCGAACAACTAGCACACAACTTCTTGAAGCTTTCATAGTAGTAGTAAAGGGACTCGCCATTGTGTTGCTTTATCCCACAAATTTCCTTTCTTATATTAGTTGTTTTCAATGGAAAATATTTTTATTAAAAACAACCTCTTCGTCTCAGTCCATATGTTAATACTTCTAAGGGGTAGACCAAAGAGCCAGTCTTTTACCGCATCCTTTAGTAAAATGGGAAAGCTCTTAACATAATCTGCTCTACTGTCACCTATGGAGGTTTCATATTAAGATAGCCCAAATCAAGCTCATTAAGATGCTTATAAGCATCCTCACCTGGAAAACCATGAAAGTTGGGCAAAAAATGGATTAGGCCAGATTTAAGCTCAAAACCAACATTTTTAGCAAAATTAGGAAAAGTGATGCATAGAGGCCCTTAAGTTAAATCTATAGCAGCCAACTCTTTTAAAGTTCTTGGATTGTTCACAACTTCTTTAAGTTCAATTCCTTGAGTTGTTTTGGTTTCACTAAATAATCTCTGCAATGTCCTTTCGATCATTGGATCAAATTGTAGAGGTTCTTTATGTGGAGATGTTATTACTACCATACATCAAAACTAACAAACATCTAAAGATTAAGAAATAAATAAAAGAAACGACTTTAAACAAACAAATAAGAATATAGAAAACAGTAATTAAAATCAAAAGCAAAAACTAAAGCACCACACTCCACGAAAATGACATCAAAATTGATACTGCACCATAACACTACTAAAAATAACTAAACTTAAAATTATAGCTTGTGATGAGTCTAGGTTTATCCCACAGAGAGTGTATGTAAAGTTTTTGCAATGAAAGAAATTAGTGTTTAGGTTAAAGGGGGGTTTGGTTTGGTTTTGAATAACAAAATAAAATGAAATTAAACTAACAAAAGTAAATTAAAGCAAATAGTTTAAAAAAGATGAAAGTGATGAATGCATTTAGGATCCAGTTCTCAGTTCAATCTCAACTTACACACAATTAAACATATGTCATTTTCATATTGCTTTCACACTTCTCTTAGAACTATTGATCGTAGATCAACAACAAGTTCTGTTAACCATGGTGTTCCCTTAGATCGTGTTTAATTAAACAAGCTTTTTAACTATACCTAACTATTGAATGACTTAGAACAAGATCTTTACATTTAATCTGACAACTGCATTACAAATAAGGGAAACATATCAATCTAGGTAATAACCACAAAAGTTTGATTTATTTAACCTCTGTCACATTATCCCTAGTGATTTAACGCCATTATTTGCCACAAATAAATCTATAACACTATAATTAAATATTGTATTTAAGATTTTAGTAATGGGTCATATATAAACAATTAAACGATAACGAGAATACTAATTATCCATATATGAATACCCAAATCAATAGAAATAGAATAATGTAAACAATCCCTAAAAAGAGAAGAACAACGATACACAATGAAGATATGCTTAAATACGATCCTCAGTGTCAACTTCAGCACTAAACTAGAATGGGGAAGTTTAGCCCTCTATGATCTCTAAAGAGTAAGTTCTCTAACCCTTTATAAAGTCCTTAAATGATTCCTCCCATTTTTCCATCCAAATGTTCTATTTATATGAAAAATTATGTTTCTAGCCATATACATAGTTTGATACACAACCGTGTATTAAACCGTATAAGTTAAAAAAATTTCAAACTCTTGAAGATACACGATCGGATAAACGGTCGCGTATCCAACCACAAAAGCCAAAAATTTAACTTTTAAATGCATAAATGGCTGTATATCTCCTAGATTTTGTTGAATTGTTATTCTTCTTGTGATTTCTTGTCCAATCATTACCCTAATCCATCTCCTTCTTCTTCCATAAGAGTGATTGAATTTAGACATCAAAATTTTGGCTTAATAAATATGCTCCTAACTCATTTTGGCTTTTATGCTTCCAAATTATACCTAAAATCAAATATGAACTAAAATGAGTATCTTAAGCATTTCACAATAATCATCACTAAGTTTAGAGTGAATGTATAAACAAAGCACATATCACCCATATACATCCAATATTGAGAAATTCCTCTCTTGCCATTTTTTGGAATTATCAACATTAAATATTTAAAATTTTGAAATATTAGGAAATGGTCTAACAAAGGGAAGAATTATCGTAATAGAAGAATTTTCTTTTTTATGGCAACAACGTACGAATTAAAACCTATATTAGCTCATTTTGACCTGTAGCAACTTGAGCACCTTCATTTGTGACATCCCTTGTTATACGTATGGGAGTAACACTTTCATTCTAATATAGGAATACCATGACTGAGCACAAAGAAATTCCTTATGTAAGCATGTCATATTCAAAAACCTACATGCAGTTATTATTGGTTTATCCCCTACAGCCAATCACTTTGTTTCTAGTTTAGTGATAATATAATTTAAAGGCATTATTTATCTCGTACATGTTTAGATGTATATGATAAAGTCTATGGGATAATTATACATTGCAAATGAAATTATTATGAGATTCATATTGCATTTATGTATTATCCCTAAATGTTCCTAGTCATTGTTCTGTTAAGAGTGGACATTAATAGAATGTAAAAAGACTAACACATATTATATTTTTCCTTCTAAAAGAATCAATTGATCTCATAGATTAAAGTATGGAGATATTTAAACAAACATATCGGTGCTTATTAAAGAATAAGTTCATTGAATAGACTCGATATGAGCAGGAGTGGAAATGGGCTGGGTTGGGGCCGAGCCAAGGTTAGACCTGGGTTATGATGGGCCAGGATGGGCTAGTCTGTGGCCCAGCCCAACAACTGGCTGACTGGTTTGGCCTGTCCATTAATTTTTTATTTAAAAATATCAAAACGACGTCGTTTTGGAAAAAGTGAACGGGCAACGGGCCGGGTCAGGCCATCCGGTGACCCTCGCGGGCTAACCATGGTTGGCTCGTGGCCCACTCGGGCCAAAAACGGGCTGGGCCCAGCCAGGATTGCCATCCCTAGATATGAGAAATCCATTTGAAATATTACTTGTATGTTTATGAAATTCTTATTTTGATGATTGTATAAGTGATCCTTTGGTCTCCAAAGTTATCTTGTATAGGAACTGTTATGTTTTGATACTACTTATGACTTATTTAATCATAAGTCATTCAATAGGTAGTCATTAGATGTAGCATGAACTATATTGAGATATTTGTATGATCAAGATAGGATTCTTCATTCTAAAGTAATTAGGGAGCACGTTTCATTGTTCTCGATTTATATTGATTCGGGAAATCCTTAGCCAAGGTGGAATGACGTTTTGTAAATAGTTTACAAATGTCATTGATTGAATCGATAGCTAATGGCAGAGAGCTGATATGATTGGACTCAAAATAAAGTAGACATTAATTCCATTCTCTACATCTAATTGAAATGTTGTATGATGAAATGATTGAATAATACGAAAAAAATCATGACCAGAAAATTTAATCAAAACCACTTCAACATTCCTAAATATTTGGGTGGTCATCATGCGTTGTTAGATGTCAATCTTGATCTATGATTATAAATTATTTAATTGGATAATTAAAGATAAATTAAAAGAAATTTTAATTTATCTAATTCTAACTATGAATTAGAACTATAATTTATAATCAGTGCCAACATATTTAGAAAACTAATGAATATCACATATAGAATGGGTTGAAGCGAGCAAAGTTATTTTAGTCAAGTTAGACTTAATCGTAAAGTTTGAGAAACTTTATGATTAAATATGAGATTTTTAATAAATAAGGATCAATATGAGATATTGAATCCAATTTGGGCATAATTGCTATTTAATTAGAATTATTTGTTGTTTTAATTAAAGTTTAATTGAAATTAGATTTTAATTTGATATTGGTGTATTTCATATTGATCCCTATTTATTAAATATCTCATATTTAATCATACTTTTAATTTCAATTAAATTACTAAAATGTCCAAAACCTATTATAAATAAGATTAAGCTCTAATAAAACTAGCACTTCTTGCTTAACCCTCTTTGTAAGGGTTACAGATTTCTCTCAACCTATTCTATAGATACCGTTAGAGGTCGAACATTTGTGTAACTATGGTGGTTAAGAAGAATCGATTTTGATAGTTGTTCAAGGGACATGAGAAGAAAATGATCAAGCTTTGGAATAAGTTACGAATTAAGTTTCTACTTTATTATGATTTGTCTTAATCATTTTATATAATTAAAAAGATCTTGGTTTTTGAGAAATCAAAGGTTACAAAAAAGTTTTGCAATTATTCCATTACAGCCGGGATCGAATCCTATCCCAATTTCCTAACAGTTACAATAATAGATCCTATATTGGTGTATGAACTAATTTTATAATTCTCGGATGTGAGAATTCAGGTCGTGCGAGGTTATTACATGGTTGTGCAAACCTCTCACGTTCGTGCCTTACCATTCATCACCATGACTGACCTGCTCACAATCATGCATGGCACTCTAATGGCTGTGAGAGATTTCTCATGTCTGGAAGAGATGATGCATGGGCGTGAGACTCTCATTTCCTTCTTCTTCATTTGACATTCTCTCTTTCCTCTTCTTCTTTCAACCAACTTCTTCTTCATGCTCCATAAATCAATAAAATATGGAAATTAAGAAATTGGATGACACACTTTCAAGTCACTTTTGCTTTTTTACTTCCGAAAAGTAACTAAGATCAAATATGAGTGAAGGTGAGTGTCCTAAGAATTTCTAAGGCATTAATCACTAAATAGTATGTCAAATGAATCAACATTTAAACACATATCAATCTTGGTTTTTGAGAAATCGAAGGTTACAAAAAAGTTTCGTAATTATTTCGATGCAGTAGGGATAGGATCTTATCCTGATTTCCCAACAGTTGCAATAATAGATCCTACATTGGTGTATGAACTAATGTCATCATTATCATTCATTTTTTAATCTATTTCTAACTTGACTATCCACAATTTGATGCAACCTTATAAAATTATATTACATGGAGATAGTTCATAGTTGTGCATATCTTCAAACTTGATTATGCCCTAAATATCTTTATCTAATTGATAACAAACTTGGGCATTGCACAAATAATTCCTCCACTACTTCTAGGTTTCATTCTATTCAACCTTCATGGTTTTGTGTGACCAAGCTCTATAATACAAAAATATACTACGGTTAAAGTCTTCATTCTCATCTTTCTTTCCTTCCTTTATAATAGCTGCAAACTCGTGGAACCTTGAATACTTTTTGTACAAGTCAAAAATTATTTCCAAACTTTTAAACTTCATTTCTTCTTCAAGTATCACCCTTGTCTCAAAGTCTTCTTCCCCATTATATGAGCTTGTCACATTTAAACAACTCTTCTCATTCTCCATTTTATTACTCATCTTTATTATACTACTATATTATACAAAACATATCACATCATTTTTTTTGAAAACACTACTGCATTTCACAAAATATACCATTGACTATTATCAAAAATACTAAAATATGTCAAAAAGACATACATACACATAACAAAAATTACTACACAACAAATAGATGGGCACCAAAACGAAATTCAATGCTACAATAGGGAAACTAGATCTTCTTCTTTGTTCTTCTTTTCAAACCCTTTTTGTCTCCTTATCATCTAGATAAGTGGTAACCAAGTTGAAATCTTATTAACTAGGAAATTTTCTTTCCATATTTTACATGTGTCTTGTATCAAAGGAGAAATCTTTACTTCTCATTTTTCATAAAAACATTACCACTTCAAATATAGATAGCAATAAAAGAAATTGAGAAGGCATCTTACTCAAACAACAATACTTTAGGCAGAAAATGATTGCTTGATACCAAAAATAGCACAAAAATGAAAGTTTGACACTACAAATGGCATCGAAAGTGTTGCTGGGTACCACACTTATGTGCTTACATGGGGTAAATAATACAAAAACAACAGTTGATAATAAATGAATATGGCAAACTACATTAAAAAAACCTACATTATAAAAAGCATTAAGGTATGAGAGTATTCTTAAATTAGAAAAACTACTAAGGTACGGATATTATCTCATTCTTCGTATTAAAATGTTTAAGAATCGAGATTCCTCGTCAGCTGCATTTAATTTGTCCCATGTAAATATATCTTTAGGAATTATTTGGTCTAGTTGAGGCCATATGCACATGGACTTTTGGAATGAGAGAGAGAGAGCGTCTCATTTTCCTACATTACATATTGACTTGAATTGACTTCCAACAGTCTGTTTCTCACTTAAAAAGTGTCAAGTGCCTTCATTTCGTATTGTTTTGTGCTGTTGATCATTTCTGTAAAACTTTAGCTAGATTGCTTTAATCAGACTCTTCTTCACGGTAAGCACGCGGCATAAGTCTCCTTCTTCATGGATTTTGTAGATTATGTTGGCTTGTACGCTGAAGTAATTGGTTTCAAATTTCCTTCATTTCTTCCCTGTTTCCTTGATTATTTATCTTGTTTGGTAGTAAAGTTAAGTTGAACATTTTCCGGTCTTGATTTCTGGACTGGGCATGTTTTCTTTCACCAGTTGTATGAAAGGTTCTCATTTACTGTCCGACGCAAGAAAGATCGTCTTATAATGAGAGCTATGAAATGTTGACTTTGCTGACTCTGATGTTCTGAGGCCTTAAGGTCTTTCCAACTTCTAACTCGTTTTCATCCATATGGATCTGCAGACTAGACAAAATGGGGAAGACAATTAGCTTGTATGGATTTTCTTCAGTTGAATCACCGGGGGCCATAAAAGATTTTCTGGAGGAATACACAGGCGAAGGATCTGTTTATGCTGTGGAAGTGTGTCCGCCTAAAAAACAAGGCTCAAGAACACATGCCAAGGTTCAATTCACGGACTCGAAAGCTGCTGAGTTTGTAAATTCTTTAGCAGAAAATCGTCTATGGTATAAGAATTCTTATCTGAAATCCCGGGATTTGGATCAAGATATTGTTTCAAGAACAAAGACCTTTCTTCAACGTATAAACAATATTGTGTTGAACTTCGGATGCCAGACTTCAAAGGAAAAGATTTCTGTCCTGTGGACGCAGAAAAGTGTGTCTGTCAACTTTGGGTTTGGACTGAGAAGATTCTACTTCTTTCTGTCATATCTTTCCACAAATTACAAGCTTGAACTGTCCTATGAGAACATTTGGAAGGTTGAGCTACGCTTCCCTCCAAAAGGTGAACTTAGTGGTCTTTCTCGTCGTCAGCCGAAAAAGTTTCTTCTCATACAGGTTTGCAGTCTAAAATTTTCTACAAATTGTCCTCAATCAATCAAGAAAATGAAATATACAAGTACTTGCTGTTCTTGAAGTTACGTCATTTAACATCTCAACAAAATCATCTTCTATTCTTGGAGTGATATCTCTTTACAAGATTTTGCCTTTCCTGTCCTTTGATTAAGGTAATTCCATTTTAGTTGTATTTACTTGAAAACAAACTTTGCATGTTCAGAAAATGCTATTTAAAATGTGGGTGAAGAATACTCTGTAGTTCTTTTACTTCTTTGTCATGATTTCATTTTATCAAAATTGCATATTTGAACTAGATGAAGCTCAAATTTCTATCTCTTCACTATATGGGTGAGTTCAGAGCCATTAAAATTTTACAGTTGCTTTAATATGCGAAGCTTAACGGAAAAAACATAAGCATTGTTCTACTTCTTGCTAGTTAATTGGTGCTCCTAAGATCTTCAAGCAAGACACTCCTACTCTCAGCTACCTTAAAGAGGCTGCTGATAACCAATGGACCCGCGAAGTTGATTTTACTCCCTCTTGCTGCATTGGACAATCTTCTGTTATGTGCTTGGAGATACCACCAGAACAAGAACTTCCAAATTTCGGAGACAATTTGTTCTTTTATAAAGAAAGCAGAGGGCAGTTCATCTTGGAGAAAGGCTCGACCTTTTCTCGTAACTCCAATCTTGTTCCCATCGTGGATGCTCCTGCAGGATTTAAGTTGCCTTACAAAATCTTGTTTAAAGTCAATGCATTGGTGCAGCAGGGTTTCCTCCCGGGCGCAGCACTTGATGCTTCTTTCTTTCGGTTAGTTGATCCAAGTAAAATGAAAGCTGCATATATAGAAGATGCTCTTGACAAACTCTCTCATCTGACAGAGTGCTGCTACGATCCTACAAGGTGGCTCCATGATCAGTACTTCAAATACGTTACTTCTGGGAGAATTCCCGGGCCTCCTGTTGTCCCTTTGGACGATGGTTTGGTTTATATGCATAGGGTTCAAGTAACCCCAACAAAAATATATTTCTATGGTCCAGAAGTGAATCTTTCTAATCGTGTTCTACGTAACTATCCTGATGATATCGACAACTTCATCCGTGTTTCGTTCGTTGACGAGGATTTAGACAGACTTTATTCAACAAATTCACTGCCACTAAATTCCTCCGAGAGTGAGGGAAGAAGAACAAATATTTACCAAAGGATACTATCTGTCCAAAGGAACGGAATAGTTATTGGGAATAAGAACTTCGAATTTCTTGGGTTTTCACAGAGTCAGCTACGGGAAAGTTCTCTGTGGATGTTTGCTTCTAGACCTGGACTTACAGCCGCAGATATCAGAAACTGGATGGGGGACTTGAGTGAAATAAGAAACGTGGCCAAATATGCTGCAAGGCTTGGCCAGTCTTTCAGTTCGTCAAGGGAAACTTTCAATATCGGTAGGCATGAAATTGAAACGATTCCTGATGTAGAAATTGAAAGAGGTGGGGTCAAGTATGTCTTTTCTGATGGAATTGGAAAGATTTCTGCAGAGTTGGCAAAAAGCATAGGTCAAAAACTTGGATTTAGAAGTTATTCTCCATCTGCATTTCAGATTAGATATGGTGGATACAAAGGTGTTGTGGCCGTTGATCCAACTTCTTCCATGAAACTATCACTAAGAAAGAGCATGTGCAAATATAAATCAGAAAACACTAGTCTAGATGTTCTGGGTTGGAGTAAATATCAACCTTGCTTTCTGAATCGCCAAGTCATTACTCTATTGTCTACCCTGGGAGTGAAGGATGGTGTTTTCGAAAGGAAGCAAAGGGAGGCTGTAGCTCAATTAGATGCCACTTTGACAGATCCCTTGAAGGCACAGGAGGCACTTGATTTATTTGGTCCAGGAGAGAACGCAAAAATTCTGAAAGAAATGATTGCATGTGGTTATAAGCCAGATGCGGAGCCATTTCTTTCCATGATGCTGCAAACATTCCGTGCATCCAAGTTACTTGATATGAAGATGAAAACAAGAATATTTCTGCCGGATGGAAGACATATGATGGGATGTATGGATGAAAGTAGGACACTCGAATACGGACAAGTGTTTATTCAATACTCTCGCGCAAGGAATAGTCAGGTCATTAGTAGTCAAGAAAATCATGTACTTGTGGGCACAGTAATAGTTGCTAAAAATCCGTGTTTGCACCCTGGAGACATTCGTATCTTGAAGGCCGTGGATGTGACAGTTTTGCATCACATGGTGGACTGTGTTGTATTTCCACAGAAAGGGAAGAGGTAATCGATCTTAATATAACTCCAATACTTGGTTTTCAACTATTGTTATTATTATTTTATTTTTTCTGTATCATGAATGGACAATTACAAAGTTGACGACAAAGACTTCGATCATTAATCAGGCCTCACACAAATGAATGTTCGGGAAGTGATTTAGATGGCGATGTCTACTTTGTCTGTTGGGACCGAAAACTACTTCCTCCTATGCAGAGTCTACCTATGGATTATACTACACCTCAAAGTATCGTTTTAGGACATGATGTCACAATTGAGGTACTTTTCAACAGCCTTTTATCCTTCAGAATATCCTTGCCCTCATTTTCATCTTCTGTTAGTGCCTTCGAGCATTACTTCTCATCTCTTCATGAACTTAGTCTTTGCTTTGTCATTTCAATTTGTT
Source organism: Erythroxylum suave (assembly GCA_027563595.1). Classification (NCBI taxonomy): domain Eukaryota; kingdom Viridiplantae; phylum Streptophyta; class Magnoliopsida; order Malpighiales; family Erythroxylaceae; genus Erythroxylum; species Erythroxylum suave. The sequence continues at coordinate 6,070,415 of JAOSBN010000007.1, read as the reverse complement.
ATTTGTAATCACTGCATCTTTCAACTTTATAACTTGCTTCTCTTCATGAATCACTGCATATTGGGATCGTTTTTAAATAACAGGCTTGATTGGTCTTACCAATCAGTCATATAGATAACAAAGGGTTACTGGACTATTGATCAATTTAGGATACGAGATACACATAGCTTAGCTCTTCTTCCTATCTAAATCAATGTCTTGTAAACAGGGGAAAGGTAAACAAGTCCTCTGATTAATGGCTATTTAATTATAAACTTCAAAAGGATGCTGAGAGAGATTGATTATCTAATATTGGTACTGGTTGGACATCCGGATTTGCCACTTCCGTTTTGATGAAAGGGGACGAGCTATTAGAAGAGCTATAATTATATATATATATATATGTATGTATGTATGTATATGTATATATATGTATATGTATGTATATATATATATATATGTCGTTTGACTATAAGCTGTTTAAACATTATAGCTATGAGTGCTGGAATTGCTCCTGAAAATTCTTATAATGCTCTTTTTGTGTCTAACAAGTCCAGGTTATTCGCATATAATTATACTTGAATCTTTTCTACACACATGCGCGCACGCACATGACACATATACATATATATATGTATCTATCTATTTTGCTGATATTTTGCAGGAAGTCCAGGAGTATTTCACGGATTACATACTCAATGACAGCTTAGGGATCATTTGTAATGCACACACAGTGTTTGCAGATAGGGAGAGCTCCAAGGCACTGAGTAAACCATGTGTGGAGCTTGCAAAGCTATCTTCCATAGCTGTAGACTTCCCAAAAACTGGTGTGCCCGCGAAGATTCCACCAAACCTTCGTGTCAGAGAATATCCAGATTTCATGGAAAAGCCTGATAAGCCCACCTATATATCACAAAATGTGATTGGGAAGCTTTTTCGTGCTGTAAAGGACATAGCACCAGAAACAAGTCCCGTAATATCCTTCAATAAAGAAGCGGCAAGGCGTTACTATGACCGTGATATGGAAGTATACGGTTTTGAGAAGCATGTCAGTGACGCCTTCCACTACAAAACTGAATATGATAAACAGTTGGGAAACCTGATGGATTACTACGGGATCAAAACTGAAGCTGAAATACTCAGTGGATGCATCTTGAAGATGTCAAAATCTTTTGATCGAAAAAGGGATCTGGATTCAATCATGTCTGCTGTAAGGTCGCTGAGGAAGCAAGCAAACCACTGGTTTAGTGAAAATGGAAGCGGTTTAGAGTCCGAATTACTTGCAAAAGCATCAGCATGGTATTATGTCACGTATCATCCTAATTTCTGGGGTTGCTACAATGAGGGTATGAACCGTGATCATTTCCTGAGTTTCCCATGGTGTGCATACGAAAAACTCATCGAAATTAAAAAGAGAGTCAATCGGATGAATCTCCTAGAGTCTCAGCTCAAGCATTCACTGAGGTTTTAGGATGAATAGATCATTTCCATTGAGGTCCTATCGTATGTACATATATCAGTAGTATCTTCACTATGCATTTGTGTAATTTGACTTTTTTCAATCCTAATTCTCATGTTGATATATTTAACTCTTACATATTATATGATAATTAATATCATATAAGTATATGATAATTTAAACCTAATATAAATGGACTGCAAAAATTCTCATTTTTCAATTGTATCATTACATAAGAAAATGATATTCTATTATATAAAGGGTAAATGATACAAAAATCTTTTGTAATTTGACTTAATCTTTTTTGCCAAGTTTATTAAACGTGGAATGTTTCAAAATATGTAACATGGTATATATCTATTTAATAAAATATAATTTTAAAGTATTATTAAATTATCAAATTTCATAAGAGATGTATCACTTCCTTCTACATCTACTTTCCTCCTTCTAAGCTACTACGTTTTTCTATTTGGCTGCTTCTTGGTTGTCTTCGTTTGGACTAAACTTGTTTTCTTATTGCGCTAATTTGCTTTTTCTTACTCCATGAAGACAAGTAAATATTAATCTACCAAAAAATGACCTAAATATCTTGCTTTCAACTCATTTTAACTTTTTTGCTTCCGAAATGTGTCTAAAATCACATATGAGTCAAACTGAGTATCTTAAATATTCTCATAGCAGTAATCAATAAGTGTTATTGAATCAATTCATAATCAATTAAGTACATATCAATTTCCCTCAAACTTAACTTTTGGTTGTCCTCGGGCAAAATTTCAAAATTAAGCTCAAAAACCCCAAACATTTCCTTAATTCCTATATGTTCCAAGAATTCATAATCATAATCAAAGATGAATGAGTTTCAAAAATCATAGCAAGAAATTAACATCCCAAGCTTTTACTCATGATCAATCAATATTCATGATCAATCATTTCATTTCTCCACCATTAATGTTCACATGTAAAATCATGAATCAAAAGACTTTTCAAGGTTGTAATGTGAGTAAAGATAAGGTGAGATGTATTTAGATCAAGTGGCAAGAAAACTATTAAAGCTAGTGAAATAAAGTAACACTCAATGTGAGATCAAGAGCAAAAACCAACATTCTCTCACAATTGTGTACATCAATTATGATGAATGCAAAATGATATTTCACCGCTTAAACTCAAGCTCTCATACACAAACCACATGAAGTATAAATCACAAGGGAGCCTTTATAAATAATAATAACATATTGAAACGACAATGAGTGCACCTTCCGAGACAATATCTACCTCATGTTTAACATACTCAAATAACCCATTCAATACAACTTTAAGAGGAAGGACTAATCATAAACAACTTTTCAATGCATCTGCACTTCCTCTTAGATACCTTTATTTAAATTTATACTTTTTTCTTTTTTCTTTTTTCTTTTTGCTTTTTGCTTTTTGCTTTTTGCTTTTTCTTTCCTTTTGCTTTTTCTTTTCTCTTTTCTCTTTTTCTTTTCTCTTTTCTCTTTTTCGTTTGCTTTTCTTTTTCTCTTTCTTTTCATGTAAACATTGAAAGAAACT
>JAOSBN010000007.1:6051044-6067326 GCA_027563595.1 Erythroxylum suave | reverse complement strand
GTAACCCCATCAAAAATATATTTCTGTGGTCCAGAAGTGAATCTTTCTAATCGTGTTCTACGTAACTATCCTGATGATATCGAGAACTTCATCCGTGTTTCGTTCGTTGACGAGGATTTAGACAGACTTTATTCAACAAATTTACTGCCACTAAATTCCTCGAAAGGTGAGGGACGAAGAACAAATATTTACCAAAGGATACTATCAGTCCAAAGGAACGGAATAGTTATTGGGAATAAGAAGTTCGAATTTCTTGGGTTTTCACATAGTCAGCTACGCGAAAATTCTCTGTGGATGTTTGCTTCTAGACCTGGGCTTACAGCAGCAGATATCAGAAACTGGATGGGGGACTTGAGTGAAATAAAAAACGTGGCCAAATATGCTGCAAGGCTTGGCCAGTCTTTCAGCTCATCAAGGGAAACTTTCAATGTCGGTAGGCATGAAATTGAAACGATTCCTGATGTAGAAATTGAAAGAGGTGGTGTCAAGTATGTCTTTTCTGATGGAATTGGAAAGATTTCTGCAGAGTTTGCACAAAGCATAGGTCAAAAACTTGGATTTAGAAGTTATATTCCATCTGCATTTCAGATTAGATATGGTGGATACAAAGGTGTTGTGGCCGTTGATCCAACTTCTTCCATAAAACTATCACTAAGAAAGAGCATGTCCAAATACAAATCAGGAAACACTAGTCTAGATGTTCTGGGTTGGAGTAAACATCAACGTTGCTCTCTGAATCGCCAACTTATTACTCTATTGTCTACCAGGGGAGTGAAGGATAGTGTTTTCGAAAGGAAGCAAAGGGAGGCTGTAGCTCAATTGGATGCAATTTTGACAGATCCCTTGAAGGCACAAGAGGCACTTGATATATTTGGTCCAGGAGAGAACGCAAAAATTCTGAAAGAAATGATTGCATGTGGTTATAAGCCAGATGCAGAGCCATTTCTTTCCATGATGCTGCAAACATTCCGTGCATCCAAGTTACTTGATATGAGGACCAAAACAAAAATATTTCTGTCGGATGGAAGATGTATGATGGGATGTCTGGATGAAACTAGGACACTTGAATACGGACAAGTGTTTATTCAATACTCTCCTGCAAGGAATAGTCAATTCACCGGTAGCCAAGATAATCATGTACATGTCGGAAAAGTAATAGTTGCTAAAAATCCCTGTCTGCACCCTGGTGACATTCGTATCTTGAAGGCCGTGGATGTGACAGTTTTGCATCACATGGTGGACTGTGTTGTATTTCCACAGAAAGGGAAGAGGTAATCGATCTTTATATAACTCCAATACTTGGTTTTCAATTATTATCATTATTTTAGATTTGTTCTGTATCATGAATGTACAATTACAAAGTTGACGGCAAAGACTTCGATCATCAATCAGGCCTCACACAAACGAATGTTCGGGAAGTGATTTAGATGGGGATGTCTACTTTGTCTGTTGGGACCGACAACTAATTCCTCCTATGCAGAGTCGACCTATGGATTATACTGCACCTCAAAGTATCGTTTTAGAACATGATGTCACAATCGAGGTAATTTCCAACAGCCTTTTATCCTTCAGAATATCCTTGACCTCATTTTCACCTTCTGTTAGTGTCTTTTTAGATAACAGGTTTGATTGGTCTTACCAATCAGTCATATAGATAACGAAGAGTTACTGGATTATTGATCAATTTAAGACACCAGATACACATAGCTTAGCTCTTCTTCCTATCTAAATCAATGTTTTGATAACAGGGGAAGGGTAAACAAATCCTCTGATTAATGACTACTTAATTATAAACTTCAAAAGGACGCCGAGAGAGATTGATTATCTAATATTGGTACTGGTTGAGCATCCTGATTTTCCACTTCCGTTTAGAAGAGCTATAAATATATATATATATATGTCGTTTGTCTATAAGCTGTTTAAACATTATAGCTATGAGTGCTGGAATTGCTCCTGAAAATTCTTATAATGCTCTGTATGTGTCTGATAAGTCTAGGTTATAAGCACATAATTATACTTGGATCTATTTCTACACACATGCGCGCACGCTTAGACACATATGCGTATATATATGTATCTATCTATTTTGCTGATATTTTGCAGGAAGTCCAGGAGTATTTCACGGATTACATACTCAATGACAGCTTAGGGATCATTTGTAATGCACACACAGTGTTTGCAGATAGGGAGAGCTCCAAGGCACTGAGTAAACCATGTGTGGAGCTTGCAAAGCTATCTTCCATAGCTGTAGACTTCCCAAAAACTGGTGTGCCCGCGAAGATTCCACCAAACCTTCGTGTCAAAGAATATCCAGATTTCATGGAAAAGCCTGATAAGCCCACCTATGTATCAGAAAATGTGATTGGGAAGCTTTTTCGTTCTGTAAAGGACATAGCACCAGAAACAAGTCCCGTAATACCCTTCAATAAAGAAGCGGCAAGGCGTTACTATGACCGTGATATGGAAGTATATGGTTTTGAGAAGCATGTCAGTGAGGCTTTCCACTACAAAACTGAATATGATAAACAGTTGGGAAACCTGATGGATTACTACGGGATCAAAACTGAAGCTGAAATACTCAGTGGATGCATCTTGAAGATGTCGAAATCTTTTGATCGAAAAAGGGATCTGGATTCAATCATGTCTGCTGTAAGGTCGCTGAGGAATCAGGCAAACCACTGGTTCAGTGAAAATGGAACCGGTTTAGAGTCCGAATTATTTGCAAAAGCATCAGCATGGTATCATGTCACGTACCATCCTAGTTTCTGGGGTCGTTACAATAAGGGTATGAACCATGATCATTTCCTAAGTTTCCCATGGTGTGCATACGACAAACTCATCGACATTAAAAAGAGAAATAAGGTCAATCGGATGAATCTCATATCGTATTTACTTATATCAGTAGTATCTTCACTGTGCATTTGTGTAACTATATTGATGTGCATTAGATTTGCTGGCGTTTGACTGTTGACGTTGGCATTTGATTGTTGACATAAGATATGAAAAGATGTAATCCGGACTTCTTGTCACTTTTTCCATCGATCTGCCCTTAAAACTACTGCCCCAAGTCCCTTGGAGGAATGAAAGTAGCAGGGTTAACGACATTGCTGAAAAGGACAGGACGTGATCCTCTGTCTTATTTATTATGCACATAAATAGATGGCTGAGATTTAATAGGACAGAGTAGGTACATAATAAATAGGACAGAAGATTTAAAGGAGAAAACGACGCCACTATCACTATCCTTGTCATTTGACTTTTTTCAATTCTCATTCTCATACTGATATATTTAACTGTTACATAATTTCCTTCTCATATTTAATTAGTCTTTGTCTATTCGTAACTATAAAATGACTTTGTATTGAATTAAACAAATGACATCGTACTGAATTAAATTTTAAATAATTTTAGTTAAAACAACATGAAAAATCAATGAAATATAAAAAAAAGCAGTTATATGAGACGTATCTTGTCTTTTTGTTGCCCCATCTACTTGTCCATTTTTTTCTCTTGTCTATCCCTCTCATTATATAGAGACTAATTAATTAAGAAATTAGTTTCTATATAAATAATGTAAATGACTTTCTTAACCGAAATTAAATGTTTTTTTAAATTTTGGAAGTAGTTTTCTTTAATATTATAAAATAGTTTTCTAATTAAAGAAAAATAATTCCTAATTATATTAGAAATAATTTTGTAATTGGATTATAATGAATTACTAATAAAATTTAGAAAAAGGAGTTTTTCCAAAATTATAATAAGTAAGAAACATAATTTATTGAAAATTTTTCGCTTAAATTTTGATTAAAAAAAGTCATGATAATTGGAAATAGTTTCCATTTGAATTTGAAAAATTTTCAAATCAAATTAAATTTATATTTAGAATAGGAATTTAATCCAATTAGAACTCAATAGATTTAATCTAATGTAGTTATTGAAAGATTTAGAAATGTTATTTTAGATTACGAAGATTAATAACTAAAAGCAAACAAGGATGAATGTTTCATGAAGACAATTTGATCAAATTGGTATAAGAAATTATATAGTATTATTATATGCTTGATATATTTGAAGCATATTTGATTTCATATTTTATATGTATGATAATCACATGCATTAAGAATAGTGACTAATATTATTGCTTTTAGTGACAACTTTTTCTTTCACTAAAAATACAATTTCTTGTAGTGCTACTTGAAATGAAATCCCTTGTTAAAATATATAATACAAATGAAAACGTGATTGTTACCTTATATTATTTAAGAGTAAACTACAGTTATATTTATTGTAAGGCTTATTGAGTGATTCAAGGCCCTTTTAATTAATGATTATAAGAATTTAGTGGTAGAGTTAGAAATACATATAAAATATGTTCTAGTAAAAGTTATCAACTAATGAATATAGGAGTCACATAAGATGGAATCGACCAAACACGATTTAGATCCAAAAGATGAGGGAGATGGTCCAGATGAGCTCTTTGAAATTCTCCATCATAATGCATCTTTACGACCAAGAGTTCGTGGGAACATTAGAATACATCACACTACAGAAAGATATGGATTATCTCTTTGACACTTCCGCTATACGATTAGAATAGAGGAAGAATATGACCTGGGAAATTAAATTTTGGACCCTGAATTTCCTCAGAATTTATTTTTACTAAATTAGCAAGCATGAATATAAGTAGAATTCATGAATTAGAAAATTTTTAGTTTGATTGGGTTTATTATTATTTTCGCGTGGTAGCATAGACCAAAAGGAAGAGTTAGAATTAATATAAGGAGTTAAGAAGAATTAGATTATATAAGGACGGGTAAGAAGGGAAAACTAAAAATATGTCTTAAACTAATAAGACAATAAGAGAAGAGAGTCGTAAGTGTTAAGAAAGAAAAAGAGAGAAAGTTATAGAAGGAACTAGAAGGAGAGAAGGTGAAAATCAAAGCAAGGAGAAACAAGAAGGAAAGAGCAAAGAGAAAGAAGAAGAAAGAAAAGGGTTCAGCTGAAAACAATTTAGATATTTCCCATCTTTTCCTCTTGCCCTAGTAGAAGAAGGAAGTAGAGAAGATAGGTTATGTACTAAAAACGAAGCGAAAAGTAGAGAACCGTAATTCTTCTCCTTAGATTTTTAGAAACCTTAACTAGATCTTAGTTCTTCTAGTTAGAAAAATCAAGAATATATTAAACTTAAGCACATTCATGAATATTTAAGCTTATAGAAGCTTTATTCGTGTACGATGATTAAATGAAAATATGTTTGTTCTTAGGGAACCAAGATTATCGAAGGCAAGAACAAGAGGAGAGACAAACTTGATCTTGGAATATTGAGTAAATAGTTGGGTAATATATTTATAGTTGTTGCGATAATGGGCTGAAATTCTTACTTGTTTGTGTGTTTAAATGCTTGTCTTTGAATCATTGTGAATGTGGAAAAATGCATTGTGATTTGATAATTTGTTATGTTTGAAAGATTTTACTACATCTGGTATAAATGAAAAGAAGAAATGAGTAAAAAGCATGAAAGTATGAATATGTTATGAAATGTGTATGCATCAGAAAATCTGCTTATAAAGACAAGAGAGATACCATTTCATTCGTCACATGCACATCGACTTAAAGCCTTCTCCCAGCTACCCGCTTATGGCATATGAGCCTCAAAAGATGGACTTATTTCGTTCATGGTGTAAACTTCGGTTAGGCCATTTTGTTTTATTGGATTATGTTAAGCCATTATGTTTGTGCAGTGGATCTTGAACTGGTGAGTATAAAACATAATTGAGTTTATGATTTGATTATGAATTGCTTTTATGATCTGATTGTGGGATGAAGTATTCATGTTTATATAGAGCACTCAAAATTTGAATGTAAATGTTGTGATTTGTTGAGATTAAAATAACACTACATGTATATACATATATATATGTGCTTGATATGAGTGTGGTTTGTTATCACTGGCTATAAACATATTAGCTACTGAGCTTCTCAGCTCTCTCCACAAAATTTTCTATTCCTTAGGTGAAGAGAAAGCAGATCACTATTGAGCCCTTGCAAAGTTTGGCAAACTCCAAGAATTTCAAAATTTTGTAACCAGTTAGTTTATAATCTTTTAGTATTTAAGAGCATATCATGCATGAGCATATAAGATTGTAATTGTTGTATTAAGCTACTAATGTGGCTTCTGGTATCAAGTATGAAGATGTGTACCAACTTTCTTTTGTTAAAAGTTACAGAGATTCTCTGATATATATATGTGCAAAATTTTTCTTTTTTGTTAAGTTGTCATTGTGACTGGGAATGAATTTATTGGTTATGTGATGATCTTTTGATGGGTTTCCTTTAAGTAAATTGTTTTAAAGGGGAGTTTTGTATGTATGAATTTAAAAATATGATTAGAAACTTCAAGGAATAAATTGTATTGATCCAAGCAAAATTTGATGAAATTGTTTTCATGAAAGTTGTAGATCTTTTTCTTAGCTTTCTAACGACATAAAGTTTGTAATTTTTAGATTTCTGGATTAAAAGTTATAAAGTTTTGAAATTGGTTTTGCAACTAAAAAGTCGCAATCGTGCTCAAACTTGATTCTCTATTACTATTCACTGAAAGTCGCGATCGTGCTAACCTCAAATTCCTTTACTGTTCATCATTTGTGCATGATCGCGACTTTTGGATTTTTATAGATAGTCACGGTCGTGAGAAATATTTCTCACGCTCGTGACTTTTGTTGGTATTTCTCACTGGTATGAGAATTAAGAGTCACGCCCATGACTCTTCTCTTTTCATTTGTAGATTATTTGTTTAAATGCCCAATTCAATTTATTTTCCTGTTCATTTTATTCTATGTTAATTTATTTAAATTGTTGGATAATTTTTCTTACTTCATTTATGAATTTTATTTAATTATATAATTATTTAGTAAATTATTTATTCATTTTATTATTATTCATTTATATTAATTTGTGATTTCTTTTAATTTATTTTCAAGTTATGTTGTCGAATTGCTCATGTTGTATTTCCGTATTGGTGTTAGCCTTCTACACCTACTTTCCTCCTTCCAAGCTACCGTGTTGTTTTATATGGCAGCATCTTAGTTGTCTTCTTTTGGACTGAATTAGTTTTCTTCTTACTCCAACTTGCTTCTTCTTACTCCACGAAGACAAGTGAATATTAATCTTCAAAAAATGGGCTAAATATCTTGCTTTCCACTCATTTTAACTTCTTTGCTTCTGAATTGTGCCTCAAGCCACATATAAGTCAAAGTGAGTATCTTAAGCATTTTTATAGTAATAATAACTAAGTGTTATGGAATAAATTCCAATTAAGCACATATCAATTTCCCTCACACTTAGCTTTTGGTCTTCCTCGGGCAAAACATCAAAATTAAGCTCAAAGACCCAAAACATTTGCTTAATTCCCGTATATAGCAAGAATACATAATAATAACAAAGATGAATGAGTTTCAAAAATCATACCAAGAACTTAACATCCCAAGCTTTTACTCATAATAAATCAACATTCAATACCTTTTAAAATCGAGCAATCTAATGGTAGACTTGGAAATTATATTTAAACAAGATCCGTTGATAGGTTCAATATCATTCATAATCATGCCATTCTCCAACTTTACATATCATTTCATTTCTCCACCACTAATGTTCACATGTGAAATCACATATCAAAGGACTTTTCAAGGTTGTAATGTGGGTAAAGATAAGGTGAGATATATTTAGATCAAACGGCAAGAAAGCCATTAAAGCTAGTGAAACAAAGTAACATTCAACCAACCCAGACATTGTTACATGTAGCATAAACCTTATTATGTGTCCCAGATCGTTCATAAAAGAGTTAAAAATGAAGGAAATGGATAATACCTAATTTTAGTTCAATCTCGACCTCTGAAGCGATTTTCGTGGCCAAAATGAGCTCCAATGTGTTGGGACCTTTATGGGAATCATTCATTGACATGTGGTTAAGGCTTTTCTATAGTTTTCTCAAAATGTAAGCACTCTTAATAGGTCAGAGAATCCGTATGCTTATGAATGATACGAGCAACTATAGGAGTCCTTAACCTTTATATCTAGCTTCCATATCGAGCTTCACAATCACAGACCTGATATGGGTCCGATCTACACTAATTGGGATCCATTTTCCTCTCAAAATTTGACCCATTAATTTAAATCATTTATTGGGTCATTTTATTACCTTTATCTGGATCAAATTACACAACTTAACCAATAATTTATTGAAAACCCAAAAAATACAATTAATGGTTGTCTAACTTTATGGGAAATGATAAAATTGTCCAACACACATATGTACACCCCCATAGTAATACTTTCGTACATCCACAAACTAAACAATCAACAAATGTTCTACTAGCTTTAAGGCTTAGGAAGGACATTTGGTTAGGGTTAAAGCATTTAATGTAGTTAGTACACAAAGAAAAGGCAAATAAAGCTCAAGGGAGCTTAACAAGGGAGAAATCATGTCAATATAATAGGCTTTTGACTAATGTAGTTTGGAAAAGTAAAAAAAATGCATAATCATCTCCATGTTAATGTATGTGATAAAAATTTGGTCTTGAATAAAAATTGAAGGCAAAATCAGGATATACATAACATGAAGGTCACACATTATCAAAAGACAATAAGACTGATATGAATGTGTGAGTCGAATAAGGCTCAAAATCTCACGGGCTTTGTCTACCACCAGTCACTACTCTTTCTAAAGATAATGTACATCAACCAATCATAAAAGTAAAAGTACATGCTCAAGTTGCCATGAAATTCTTTAGTTAATTCATTCTCTATTCATGACTATATAATCCTAGAATCAATATAAACAAGTAAATGTTTGTTTGTTTGTTTTATTCTTTCTTTCATTTTGATTGAAAACTTAAAAATTAAAATGAAAGAAACTAACTTAAAAAGTATATGCATATAAAAACTAAATGCAAAAATTTAAAGACAAAGAAATTAACTTCCTTTAGGTTACCTCCCAAGAAGTGTATTTGTTTAGTATCACTGGCTCGACTCTATGTTTTCTCCTCACATGAAAAAATTGCGATCATCGGGTGTTATAGTTTGAACCTTCTCCAAGTGAGGTAGTTCAGGATAAGTTCTTAGTCGATGATCATTCCCATACAACTTCTTCCATGTCTTCTAACTCTTGATCTCTACTAAGTCCCAGCACTTTGGAAATATTTCGAATGTCTCTTCACCTTTTTCTTCCTTGTTTAATTCCTCCAATCTGCTAGGTAAAGGTAAAGAATTAGTGTCAAAAATAATCACAGATTTAGTACTCACCTTCGAGCTAATTGATAAATCATTTTTAGCTTCAAACTTTTTCGTCACTTCTTCAACATAAACAATTCTTTGAGTAGTAACTCAAAATTCTCAAGCTCCTCATCACTTTTTAAGTCATATTTTTCGTAATCATTGAAATATTCACGTTGAATGAAATTACATATTATTTACACGTATATAACTATTTTTTCATGAGCTTTTAAGCCTAAGAGCAAATTTTAAAAGTTCTTGTTATTCTTTCATGTGTGTTATTATTGTATAGTAAGATAATTCTAGAACTTGCTTTTATTATAAATTTTGAGACCATATTTATGAAAATCAAAAGCGTTAATATGATGCAAACACTTACATTTACCAATTTGTTTTAGCCTATCCCATTAAAAATTAACATACCTATAAAATTTATCTTTAGGAATAACCAAATTGAGCCTTAGCTTTAGAGTTTCAAATGCAGAGAGAGAGCCTCCTCCCTCTTCTAGGAGAAGTCCTGATCCTTTTCCCTTAACCCTTCACCATCTTTAACTATCTTCTTGTTCTCCTCTTGCTTACTCCTCCTATCCACCACCACTTGCATCTTAACTTCTGGTCTTACTTAACTAGTGATATCACTGTCTTTCTCTTCCATAAAAAATTTTCCCACCGACTTTTCTTACCATTACTTAACCAACATAATTCGAACCAACTTTTGCATCTTTGCTACGTTACCAAAATTAGCTTACTCTCTTATAATGACTGACATCTCACCTTCCACCCTATCTGATTTTCCTCCTTTACCCTCAAATACTTCACCATCCTCTTCCTCCCCACCTCCCCCTAACCCATTGACCCCAAACCTGGCTGGACCAATTAACTCTAATATTGATGAGAGTGATGAACAAATACATAGAACAACTACGCATAACCCTTAGATGGATACTACTTCTAGCCTCTCAAACTCAACTGTGCTTCCAAATTCTGACTCAAGTGTGACACTTCCTAACTATTCTTTAATAATTGAATCTTTCAAAATAAATGTTGAACCTGATTCTCCCAAAAGCACAACACTAGATGAGCAAATAGATACACAAAAAGAAATGTCGAGAACCATTTCTAATGACCTTTTTTATAGCATAATCTAAAGGAAATCCCAGAGGAGCAAGGGTAAAGGCTTCAAAAACACTTCTCTATAATATTTATATTCTAACTTTGAATATAAGGGGAATAAATTGTCCCTCCTAGCTTTCAACCTTATGAGATTTTGTTATGAGAGAAAGATCTCTCATAGTTTCCCTTCTTGAAACAAAAATCCGAGTCGAGAACATTGACAAAGTAAATATTTTGGGGCCAAACTGGAGAATGCTCACTAACCACACTCATCATATCTATGGAAGAATTATTATGTGCTACATATTTAATCAAATCAAAACGGATATGGTGGAAGCTAATAAACAAGCCATATATCTAAATGTCTCCTTCTTGAAGTAACATATGGCCGTCAATATATCCTTCATATATGCAAGTAATTTTAGGTTTCAACGAAGAATTTTATGGAATAACCTCAAACATATCACCAGCTCCATCATTAAGCCTTGATTGATTTGTAGAGACTTTAATTTTAATCTCTATGCATTTAAAGCTCAAGGTCATTCTAACCTCAAGAACTTTTCAATAGATTTTAAAGATTGTGTTAACTACATTAGGGTGATAGACCTCAAACATGTGGGACACCTTTACACCTGGTCTAATAAACAAATTTCTAATTGGTTCATCAAAAAGAAACTAGACCAAGCTCTTGTTAATGATCATTGGTTGAACAATTTTTCTCATAGCATCGTTACCTTTAAAGACCTACTATTTTTGGATCAGACCATAATCACAGTCGAGAAAATGTTTTAGCAGCTTACATAATGTCACCTATTTAGGTTCAACAATGTCCTTGTTAATGAACAAAGTTTCAATGAGGCTTGTAGGAAGGGGGAAGAATTTTTTATTAAAGGGACAAGACAATTTTCTTGTATACAAAAATTGAAAATTATCAAAGCTAAACTCAAACTGGTTAATATATTAAAGGGACCTATTGTTCATCTATTAGATTCCACCAGGCTTGATTTTGAAAATATACAAAGCAAGCTTGCTTTTTTTCCCATCTGATTTAACACTATAGGATAAGGAAAAAAAATAACTCTTTTTAAATACTTACAGGTTATGAAAAACCACTCTTCTTTTTTTCAACAGAGAGCTCGATTTAACTGGCTCAAAGATGGGGACAGTTGCACTAATTTCTTTTTCAATACAATCCTCGCAAGGTAAAATCACAACAAGCTATACCCAATCACCTCTATTGATGGAATATTTCTACGGAGGTTCCAAGAAATTCAAAGAGAAGTTGTCAGATTTTTCACCTCTCTTCTTGGTACCACTAGCTCTTCTGCTATTTCTCTAAAAAATTGGCAAAAAGCAATCTGCCCCAAATATCCTATATGGACTTTACTAATTTAACCAAACCAGTTAAGGATGATGAGATAAAGAAGGTGGTTTTTGGTATGAACTCTAGGAAAGCCCCAAGGCCAGATGAATATATTGATCTGAGCTAGAGGATTTTTAGGGCCAAAAGCATCCAAGTTCCTTCCATATTAATGATCATAATGATTAGTGAGGATTTCCACCCTTATTTCAAAAATGACAAGTTCCTATACATGCTTTCGACCAACTTGGTTTTTAATAAAGCTACGATATATGGTTAGGTAATATTGTTATAATTAAGCAATGAATTCTATCTGATAAGGCTATTAAGACATCTTATGTTCCATTTAAAAAAAGAAATTAGTTGGAGTTTGAGGAATACTTTTTCTTTCTACCTAATTTCCTTTTGTATACCCTTTTGAATTATGTGCTTTCCTACCAAGGTACTATTTATATTCTTGATTGGTGTCGATAACTTCCTTAACTATGTTATGGTTTGTTGTTTTTCTAGAGGAACTGGGTGATACTGCAATTATACGAGCCATCTTTACATCCTTATATAGTAAATCTATATTGCTTATTATACATTTTTTTCTATGACTAGAAGTGTTTGGGACTCCAAGTAGGGCTATGTGTTCACTAGGATTATTGTCCAAGTTATTGTTCTCTCCAACATCCAAGTTTAAGAGTCTGTCTTATTCTTCATCCTCTTCATTTTGCTGAGGTGCAATATCTTTGATTGTATTTATTTTAGCCATCTCATCAAAGAAACTATCTCAAATATGTTTCCTCCTTCATTTATCCTTACAATGGTAATTATCTCCATATTTTTTTCTCAATATTTGCTAGGACATATGTTTGATATAACTTACTCTAGATATAGCTAATGTTGCTTAATCTAAGCAAAGTACTTTCCCAATAAAGATTGATGAATAGCTCAACCCATCTATTATCTAATATTCTAGGAGAATATACTAAATGTTTTCTATGGAGGTACATGATTTTGCTTCAAGTACTCAAGCTATACCCCAAGTTTCCATTTATATAGGGAGAAAGGTGTACAATTGAAATGCTTAAGACCCAATGCTATTAGTTTTTGAACTTGAATTTGGGAATCAAATATAAATAACAATATGTTGTCTTCATTGGTCAAGACTTCCTTTAAACCAAAAGATTCCCACTGGGCTTGAGACTATTGAAGTATAATACTAGCCTGGTTGACAAAATCTTTAACTAGTTGTTAAGTTGTTAGAGAGTCTAAAATTAGGTTGATTATAATATTATATTGGTACTTTTGAGATTTGAATTATTCAATGCAAGGTTGTTTTGTTTCTTCGGCTTTTAACATTTAGTTGAGTAATATGGGAGTGAGTGGGCAAGGTGTCAGTTTTTTCAACCTATAAAAAGGCTTTTATATTCCATCTAATTATACAATTTTCCAATTCAAAGTATATTATTTTTAGTTGTGTCAATATATTAATTTATGTTGTCTTTTTTTTTCTATACTCTATGTGTACAATATTTAGTGTTCATTTTCTCCCTTTTATGAGTTTAGAGAAAGTGTGTGTACTGTTGCGCTCAACAAAGACCAAGCATTGATAGTTGAAATATGAGTTCACAAAAAGTTTATTTACTGTTATGTTCAATAGAGACTAAACGTTGATAGTTGAAAACGAAGGCTTCTTGCCTATGAAAATACCAAATCATATAGCCTTTCATTTCTAGGCTCCTTCCATGAGAACCTGTGGGGGGAATAATAAGCTTGCCATTGGATGAGAATAAAGGAAAAAATTGGAGCTTAGTGATCGGGAAATAGTCCACCAATACTTGTGACCGTGATTTTTTAATGGGTTGATCTTAAGAAGCAGTTCTATTACATGAGGAAGAAGGCTTGGTAAGATTAGTGCCTTAGATTAAAATGAGGGATAGGGCTCGATACTTAATAGCATTAGGGATTTTAGATGACTATGGGATGGAGTTGTTAATGGAAAGAGTAGGAGCATTGGGAATAGAGCAAGGAGGATAAATGAGTAAGGTTTGGGCAATGAAAGGTAGGGGAGGAAAATTTTCGAAGGGTCAAGTGTGGTGAAGACATGTTTCTATAAATGACATTAATAAAAGACTAGAGCAAGATGGATAAAGAAAGCAAAATAGAAACTAGTTCAAGGAGTAGAAGGTTATGGCTTCAAGAAGGATGGTAAGCAAATTAAAAAAGAATAAAGAGAGCCCTTGATACACACTAGATAGCCTTTAAAGAATGGGTAGCAAGGGAAGGATATAGCTACTAGAAGAAAGGAGAGGAAGAATAAACATATGGAACACACTAATTTAAGTATAAATGAGTAAAAAAGGAAACCAAGAAAAGAGGAGGATCAAGGAAGAGAGGCTAGAAGAGAACCAGCTTGAATGTTTCGGTTGAATCGAATCCATGAAAGAACATGTAAAAAGAGGTGATTCTATATCTAAAAATGAAGGTACGTTTTGATTTTCATATTAAAATAATTTTTTAACTCAATAATATTTTATAATTTGTAATCAATGTTAATTCACAAAAAGAAAATTGTAATATTTAGTTTTTAAAAAACAAATAATAGTGGGTTGTCAATTTTTATTCGTCTAAAATAATTTCTATGAGTTTATTTAATTATTAAAAAATAATTTATAATGAAAAATAACGAAAATTGTTCATTCAATACCTTGCTATACAAGTTTCATGCATCGGAGAATATTTTGATTACCAATACCTTGCTACGTGAGTTTCAGGCATGCATCCGAAATTATATTGGCTGTGTTAAAGAGAGCTGGTGGGTCAGTCAGTCCAAGAGACCATCAAACTTATTGACCAATCAAACGTGTGGGTCATTCCCACCCAGTACATCATGTATGTAAAAAGTCAAATTATCGACCAAGTTACCTGATAAAGTACCTTCTGAAGTAAAAGCCCATCATTGTGTCGTCCTTTGTAACGAAGGATTAGTATATACCCTTCGGCAACAAGCTGAGAATCTGATGGTGACAGGCAGCTATATATTACACATGAAGTGCCTTCATTTCATATCGTTTTATGTTGTTGATCATTTCTGTAAAACTTTAGCTAGATTGCTTTACTCATTTCATTCACATTTTTGTTTCGTCTTGTCTTCTTCCCGCTAAGCGCAAATGACGTAAGTTTCCTTCTTCATGAATTTTGTAGATCAACTGAATTTTAGTTGGCTAGTATGCTGAATTAACTGAATTTTAGTTGTCTTATAGTGAGAGCTATGAACAGTTGACTTTGCTGACTCTGATGTTCTGAGGCCTCAATGTCTTTGCAACGGCTAACTCGTTTTCATCCATATGAACTTGCAGACTAGACAAAACCGGGAAGACAATTAGCTTGTATGGATTTTCTTCAGTTGAATCACCGGAGGCCATAAAAGATTTTCTGGAGGAATACACAGGCGAAGGATCTGTTTATGCTGTGGAAGTGTGTCCACCGAAAAAAGAAGGCTCAAGAACACATGCCAAGGTTCAATTCACGGACTTGGAAGATGCTGAGATTGTCAAATGTTTAGCAGAAAGTAATCTATGGTATGGGAATTCTTATCTGAAATCCCGGGATTTGGATCAAGATATTGTTTCAAGGCCAACCAGCTTTCTTCAATGTATGAACAATGCTGTGCTGAATTTCGGATGCCAGACGTCTAAGGAAAAGATTTCTGTCCTGTGGAAGCAGGAAAATGTGTCTGTCAACTTTGGGTTTGGACTGAGAAGATTCTACTTCTTTCTGTCATATCTTTCGACAAATTACAAGCTTGAACTGTCCTATGAGAACATTTTGAAGGTTGAGCTACGTTTCCCTCAAGGTGAACTTAGTGATCTTTCTCGTCGTCAGCCGGAAAAGTTTCTCCTCATACAGGTTTGCAGTCCGAAAATTCTCTATAAATTGTCCTTTATCAATCAAGAAAACGAAATATAGAAGTACCTGCTGTTCTTGCAGTTAGTCATTTAACATCTCAACAAAATCGTCTTCTATTCTTGTATTGATATCTCTTTACATGATTTTGCCTTTCCTGTCCTTTGATTAATCTAATTCCATTTTAGTTTTATTTACTAGAAAACTAACTTTGCATGTTCAGATAATGCTATTTAAAATGTGGGTGAAGAATGCTCTGTAGTTCTTTTACTTCTCTGTCATGATTTCCTTATATCAAAATTGCATATTTGAATTAGATGAAGCTCAAATTTCTCTTTCTTCAATATATGGGTGAGATCCGAGCTATTAAAATTTTACAGTTGCTTCAATATGCGAAGCTTAATGGAAAAAACATAAGCATTGTTCAACTTCTTGCCAGTTAATTGGTGCTCCTAAGATCTTCAAGCAAGACATTCCTACTCTCAGCTACTTTAAGGAGGCTGCTGATAAGCACTGGACCCGCGAAGTTGATTTTACTCCCTCTTGCTGCATTGGACAATCTTCTGTTATGTGCTTGGAGATACCACCAGGACAAGAACTTCCAAATTTCGGAGACAATTTGTTCTTTTATAAAGAAAGCAGAGG
>JAOSBN010000007.1:6037163-6050944 GCA_027563595.1 Erythroxylum suave | reverse complement strand
ATCAGAAACTGGATGGGGGACTTGAGTGAAATAAAAAACGTGGCCAAATATGCTGCAAGGCTTGGCCAGTCTTTCAGTTCATCAAGGGAAACTTTCAATGTTGGTAGGCATGAAATTGAAACGATTCCAGATGTAGAAATTGAAAGTGGTGGGGTGGTCAAGTATGTCTTTTCCGATGGAATTGGAAAGATTTCTGCAGAGTTTGCACAAAGCATAGGTCAAAAACTTGGATTCAGAAGTTATACTCCATCTGCATTTCAGATTAGATATGGTGGATATAAAGGTGTTGTGGCCATTGATCCAACTTCTTCCATGAAATTATCACTAAGAAAGAGCATGTGCAAATACAAATCAGGAAACACTAGTCTAGATGTTCTGGGTTGGAGTAAATATCAACCTTGCTTTCTGAATCGCCAAGTTATTACTCTATTGTCTACCCTGGGAGTGAAGGATAGTGTCTTCGAAAGGAAGCAAAGGGAGGCTGTAGCTCAATTGGATGCTATTTTGACAGATCCCGCGAAGGCACAGAAGGCACTTGATTTATTTGGTCCAGGAGAGAACACAACCATTGTAAAAGAAATGATTGCATGTGGTTATAAGCCAGATGAAGAGCCATTTCTTTCCATGATGCTGCAAACATTCCGTGCATCCAAGTTACTTGATATGAGGACCAAAACAAGAATATTTCTGCACAAAGGAAGATGTATGATGGGATGTCTGGATGAAACTGGGACACTTGAATACGGACAAGTGTTTATTCAATACTCTCGTGCAAGGAATAGTCAGTTCACTGGGAGCCAAGATAATCATGTACATGTCGGAACAGTAATAGTTGCTAAAAATCCCTGTCTGCACCCTGGTGACATTCGTATCTTGAAGGCCGTGGATGTGACAGCTTTGCATCACATGGTGGACTGTGTTGTATTTCCACAGAAAGGGAAGAGGTAATCGATCTTAATATAACTCCAATACTTTGTTTTCAATTATTATCATTATTTTAGATTTGTTCTGTACCATGAGTGGACAATTACAATGTTGACGACGAAGACTTCGATCATTAATCAGGCCTCACACAAATGAATGCTCGGGAAGCGATTTGGATGGGGATGTTTACTTTGTCTGTTGGGACCGAAAACTGATTCCTCCGTTGCAGAGTTCACCTATGGATTATACACCACCTCAAAGTATCGTTTTAGATCATGATGTCACAATTGAGGTACTTTTCAGCAGCCTTTTAACCTTCAGAATATTCTTGCCCTCATTTTCACCTTCTCTTAGTGTCTTCGAGCATTACTTCTCATCTCTTCATGAACTCAATCTTTGCTTTGTCATTTCAGTTTGTTATTTGTAATCTCTGTATCTTTCAACATTATAACTTGTTTCTCTAGATGAATCAGTGCATACTGGGATAGTTTTTAAATACCAGATGCACATACCTCTTCATCTTACCTAAATCAATGTTTTGTAAACAGGGAAAAGTTAAACAAATCCTCTGATTGATTGCTATTTGATTGAGTGCTGGAATTGCTCCTGAAAATTCTTATAATGCTCTGTGTGCGTGTATCTATTTTGAATCGATTTCTACATACAAAT
The DNA here is from genome assembly GCA_027563595.1 of Erythroxylum suave. Lineage (NCBI taxonomy): Eukaryota > Viridiplantae > Streptophyta > Magnoliopsida > Malpighiales > Erythroxylaceae > Erythroxylum > Erythroxylum suave. The sequence goes on along the minus strand of JAOSBN010000007.1, from coordinate 6,049,351 downwards.
ATAAATATATATCTGTCTATTTTGCAGGAAGTCCAAGAGTATTTCACGGATTACATGCTCAACGACAGCTTAGGGATCATTTGTAATGCCCACACGGTCCATGCAGATAAGGAGAGCTCCAAGGCGCTGAGTAAACCATGTTTGGAGCTTGCAAAGCTATCTTCCATAGCTGTAGACTTCCCAAAAACTGGTGTGCCGGCGGAGGTTCCACAAAACCTTCGTGTCAAAAAATATCCAGATTTCATGGAAAAGCCTGATAAGATCTCCTATATATCAGAAAATGTGATTGGGAAGCTTTTTCGTGCTGTAAAAGACAGAGTACCAGAATCAAGTCCCGTAATACCCTTCACTAAAGAAACGGCAAGGCTTTCCTATGACCATGATATGGAAGTAGATGGTTTTGAGAAGTATGTTCATGAGGCCTTCCGCGACAAAACTGAATATGATAAACAGTTGGGGAACCTGATGGATTATTACGGGATCAAAACAGAAGCTGAAATACTCAGTGGATGGATCTTGAAGATGTCAAAATCTTTCGATCGGAAGAGGGATCTGGATTCAATAATGTTTGCGGTAAGCTCGCTAAGGAAGCAGGCAAACCGCTGGCTCTGTGAAAATGGAAGCGATTTAGAGTCCGAAGTATTTGCAAAAGCATCGGCATGGTATCATGTTACATATCATCCTAGTTTCTGGGGTCGCTACAATGAGGGTATGAACCGTGATCATTTCCTAAGTTTCGCATGGTGTGCATACGATAAACTCGTCGACATTAAAAAGAGAAAGAAAGTCAATTGGATGAATCTCCTGCAGTCTCAGATCAATCATTCACTGAGGCTTTATGATGAATAGATCATTTCCATTGAGGTCCTATCGTATGTACTTGTATCTGTAGTATCTTCACTGTGCGTTTTGTACCGTGAAGATTCTACAGATATCATTTGCTTTGCTCGTGTAATATAATGATATGTATTAGATTGGCTGGTGTTTGATTGTTGATGTAAGATATGAAAAGATGTAATCAGGACTATGTTATGTGTAATATAATGATGTGTATTAGATTTGCTGGTGTTTGATGGTTGATGTAAGATATGAAAAGATGTAGTCAGGACTATGTTATGTGCTTAAATATAACTTTATCTTTTGGTTGTTTTTTAGGTCCCACTCATTCATAAATCTGGTTCCTTTTTATTTTCAATTTTTTTAAATATTTTCTTTGCTTTTTGTTGCTCCATCGTTTGTTCTAATTCTATCTTCTTCTTTACCACTTAATCCTTTTTTCTATGTCATATTCCTCCCATTTTCTCCTCTTCTGGTATTTTAATATAGGACTGCTTCTTCTCCCTCTCCTTCTATCATTCCACCTTCTAAAGAGTTGCCTAGAGTACCTAGCGGTGTTCATTGGTCCAATCAAATGTTTCATGTACCTCTTATCTATCCTATTTAGATTGCAAGAGAATCTAGTTCAAGTTTAAAGGTGCAAGCCTCTTGAAACTTGAACTAAGATTCATTATTCCTTTTTTAATGGAAGTGTTGCTAACATTTGAGGAGCATCTTTATTAAACATAGTGACTTAATTTTTTTAAATTTATATAAAATCTTTATATGTCTAATTAAAGAAAAGATAACAAATATTAATGGAAAAGGAAGTAAAAAGGTCATAAAATAGCAACAAGTTTTGTGGGTTGATTTGTAAAATTAGGAAGGTGTTAGTGTTAAAAGGGTTCTCCTTCAAGCACCAACTTATCTACAAGTTGTGCAAACCCCTTATGACCTTGTTAGTATTTTACTCTCATACTCTTGCAAAAATACTATGAAAGAGCTAAATATTTATGACAACAATAAGAAAAAGGAAGAGATTCGGAAAACACCAACCTTTATTACTTCCCTCAAAGTATACAAAAGATGCTCTATCAATTTTTATGTCTCACACACTCACTTCTTGAGATGAGCAAAGCTCCAATGATCTATTTATAGGCACATCTAGACGACAAAGTTAGAATCCTAATAGAACTCTACTGGCTTAGATTACAATCTGATCATATCTTATCCTTATCAGATTACATCACACTAACCAATATAAAGACATCTCCATTCAATTAGGACTCTATATAATAGGATTAAGTTACATCACAATAACAAGATAAAAAATTACATATATCTGGGAATGATCTATCCATATCCACAAAATAACAAGATAAAAAATTACATATATTTGGGAATGATCTATCCATATCCACAAAGATCTCCTCTATCTTCAGACTATCCTTCCACCTGATCTTTGCCTCTTAGAGTTGATGTCCATCCACTATGATCTTATCTGCCACATCATTAAAGATATCCTCATCTCTATCTATTGATGATGAGTCATCCAAGTCAATAGTACACTAGTTCGTTTAATGCTTTTCCATGTCAACTCTATTAGCCGTGGTCCATCCATTTGAGTATTCACAAAGTCCATAATCTATTAAGAACCCAACTTCAGCCAAATCAGCTCGTATAAAGTCTAAAACTCTCTTAAAACTCGCATCATGTTTGATCTACTTTTTATATTATCTTGGAACTCTTGCATGTGATCCAACTAATCTTCCATTTGATATCCATCTCAAGCCTTCTTTTGGTCTCTCATTGGAATCTTGCATCTAGTCAAAGAATTCTGCCAATGTCCACTAATATATGCCAATGTTTGATATTTCTCCTTTTTTCCCTTGCCTCCTAGCAAGTCTTTACCTTGCTTTGTTGATCTGCTTGTTGAACATTGGTCAAGGCTCGCCAATGCCTGCACAATTCTGCTACCTTGGACTTAGGGGTCTAATAGTTAGGTGCCACATTCCACCCTCCTAAGCAATTATGTAGATCTAAAAATAATTTAAAATTTTACAAAAATAAAAAAAAAAGTAGATGTAAGTTTAAAAGCAATATGAAGAATTAGAAATAACGTACGGTTAAATGCTTGGGAGTTTTAGAGTTTTAAATAAGAAGAAAAATGCCTAAATATATCATAGAAATAAAGATTAAAGAAAGAGATTGAACGTCAAAGAGTTTATAATTTTACCTAGATTTTAAAGTAAAAATAAGAATGCCTATAACTTTGTCATGTGGCTTTAAAAGGAAATAAAGTGAAATAGAATACCTAAAATGAACCTTATGACTTTCAAATGAAAAAATGGATAGAGTGGTGTCAAAGTACATTTAATTACAAAGTTTTGAAATTAGAAAATAAATTATAAGTTTTAAAATTAGAATGAAATGTATAAGTTAGGTTTAGTTTCTTCAAATTAAAATGAAATGTCTACAGTTAGGTCTTAAGATTTTAATTGAAAAAAAAAACATAAAATACAACCACTTAATAATTGATAAAATAAAGGAAGAAAATGGCTGCTTTTAAGTTCATTTTTAACGTTGGAAAGTATTTAGATACTAAGTGTACAACTCAATTATTTAAAAATACCTCGTTTGATTTGAGCTCTTGAGAATAAGTTTTTTTACTAATCTTAAAATTATAAATTTAATTAAGTTACGCCTAAAAAAATAAAGCATACAATTTATAAAACATATAAAAATCACTTCATGAAAAGTTATAAAAAAAGCTAACATGTTGACTTAATTTATTTAGAAATTGTGTCTTTATTAGTGAAAATAAATTTCTTGGTTTATTAAAAAAGGTATTTTTATTCATTAAATTTGGAAAAGCATTTCCATTTATTAGTTAAAAATGAGCATTATTTACTTTTTTGAAAACAATTTTCTAATTTATTGAAGAATAATTTTCTAATTAATTAAGAATTTAATCTCTACATAAGTAATCTAAATGACTTTCTTAACTAAATTAAATGTGATTTATTTAATTTTGGAAGTAGTTTTCTTTAATATTAGAAAATAATTTTCTAATTCAAGAAAATTAATTTCTAATTATATTAGAAATAATTTTCTAATTGGATTATAACGTATTGCTTATAAAATTTTGAAAAAGGAGTTCTTCCAAAATTATAATAAGTAAGAAACATAATTTATTGAAAAAATTTCACGTAAATTTTGTTAAAAAAGTTATGATAATCAGAAATAGTTTCCATTTGAACTTGAAAATATTTCCAAATCAAATTAAGTTTCTATTTGGAATAGAAATTTAAATCAACTAGGACTCAATAGATTTAATCTAATTTAATTATCAAAAGATTTAGAAATGTTATTTTAGATTGTAAGGATTAATAACTAAAACCAAACAAGGTTGGACGTTTCATGAAGATAATTTGATCAAATTGGCATAAGAAATTACATAATATTAATATATGTTTGATATATTTTGGTGCATATTTGATTGCATATTTTATATGTATGATAATTATATGAATTTTTATGTATAATTAGACTACCTAAAATTATTTTTACCTTATATTATTTAAGAATAAAACTATAGTTATGTTTATTGTAAGGCTCATTGAGTCATTAAAGACCATTTTAATTAATGATTATGAGAATTTACAGATAGAGTTAGAAATATTTATAAACTTTTTTTTTACAAGAGTTATCATCTAGTGAACCTGGGAGTCACATAAGTTAGGATCAACCAAACATGATCCAATTCCAGAAGATGAGGAAGATGGTTTGGACTAGCTGTTCGAAATTCTCCATCATAATGGGTCTTTACGGTTAAGTGTTTGTGGGGACATCAAAATGCATCACATTGCATACAACTTTTTTTTTAATGAATTATCCCCTCGACACTTCCGGCGTATGATTAGAATGGAGGAAGAATATGACCCCAGTAAATTAAAGGTGTCCATATTACTATATCTTATGATCGTGTATATATATATATATATATATATATATGCATGGTCTTCTGAGTCCTACATTGAATAGTAAGGGTAACAGTTGTGCAGTCGTTAGGAATTTGGACGTGTTCTACCTGTGAAGCATGAGTGAGAGGATGCCAATACATTTGGGGCATGCATTAACATAATTTATCCGGCATCACAGTGAGGAAAAAAAGGTCGGGACAATCTGCATTGGACCTTATATGATGAGACTTGCACGGCAGATGGGGAACTTTGATCGAGTATCCATGATTTGACTAGTGGTTACTATATCTATAATAAATCTCGATGTGGTGAGGCACATACACATGGGAAGTAGACGACGGGGACCTACAAAAGACATCTATAACTTGATTTGGGTTCTCGATGAGCTGAGCACATCGGGACGAGATAGGGAGCCCTATATAATTAAGCAGCCATCGTAGTCAAATTCACCGCCATCCTAGATGGGAGGAGTCACTCATAAGGAGGATAGTGTGGAAGTAATGATGCAGGCATCACATATAGACGAACTAAAGATAGCTCAATTGGCGAAACACATGGGGTAGTTCATAGGTGCTTAATGTACTATCTGAGTAGAATAGGTAGAGATTTTGGAGTAGATAAAGTAGCTCAAAGCCTATAATAGATGGATCGGGAATCTATTGATGCAAATAGCAAGCCATAAATGGGTGATTTTTCAACCTCTACCATCTGTTGCGGCTACATCATCCTCAGCTTCTCCTTATTTTAAGAATTTACGACCTAAAGACCCTTTATTGATAGACATACTAAAATCACAACAAGATTGAGGGAAGCTTAAGTTTGGTTTCTCTTTTCGTTTTCTCATTATTTATATATTTTTCTTATTTCCTTCTTCTCTTTTCTTTTTTCTCATTGTTTGTGTATTTTTCTTATTTCCTTCCCTTTGTTATTTTATTTTGTCTAAACATTAATGCAATGTTATTTTTATTTATGTCATTTTCATTTCCATGTTATTTAGTTGTTTTCGTTATTTTTATTTCCATTTTATCAATTTTTATTTATATTTTTGTGAGGATGAATGTATTGAATATCATATAGAACCCTCATCAAATTCAAACCTTTATAATTCATACTATTTAGGGTAGTACCAAATTTCAAACCTTTTTTACCTTTTATTTTGACGTAATTATATTTTGTACATTAGGGGCAATATACAATTTTAAGTGTGGGGAAAGGATTCTGAAGATGATTATAACAATTATTCTTAAATCTTATTAACTGATATCTCGAATTGGTTAAAATATGTCCCAAATAGTTGAGATCATTATTGACTATTGAATTGCATTAGTATTTAAAAGGATGAAATTTAGAATATACTTAACTTTTGATGTGTAGTTAATTGTTTATACATTCACATTTTAACATTTAATGATTATTGTTGTGAAGTGCTTAAGATACTCATTTTAGTTCATATTTGGTTTTAGATACAATTTGGAAGCATAAGAGCTCAAATGAGTTAAGAGCATACTCTTTGAGCTAACCTATTGATGTCCAAACTTAATTGTCCTTATGGAACAATAAGGATACGAATTAGAGTGAGGATTGGACAAGAAATTACAAGAAAAACAGCAATTCAGCAAAACCTAAGAGATACACAACTGTTTATATACTTATACGACCATGTATACATTTAGAAGAACATCACGAGTTTTGCATTTAATTGACTTATATGGCTTAATACATGGTTGTGCATCAATCGGTGTACACATGGTTATTGAACTATTCATCGATTTAGGGTTCTAGGTACACATAGCTCTTCATCCTACCTAAGTCAGTGTTTTGTAAATAGGGAAAAGGTAAACAAATCCTCTAATTGGTTACTATTTAATTATAAACTACAAAAGGATGTAGAGAGATTGATTATTTGATATTGGTACTGGTTAAACATCCAGATTTGCCACTTTCGTTTTAATGGAGAAAAGGGATGAACTATTAGCAGAGTAGGTTTTTCGTAATGAAAAGCTTGTCATTGTGATTTAGGTTCTAAAATTGAACGTTGGTATGGATTTTAAAGATTTAGGTGTCGTGAATAATACTTCTACATAGATAATTAATCTAAAGGTTAGGAAAAATAGTTAAATTTTTAGTGTAGTCAAAATTCCATCTGTTGCCATCATTTAGTTTTGTAAGTTCAGTTATAATTTAACATGATTTTTTATTTTTATTGGAGTGTATATATATATATATATATTCACCATAAGCTATTTAAACGTTATAACAAAGAGTGCTAGAATTGCTCTTGAAAATTCTTGAAGGTTTTTTAAATAACTGAGAATCAAAACTAAAGCAAAAGTAAATAATTTGAGAGAAGTAAGAAATATCTAGCAACAATGGAATTTGATAACTTTATTCATGAATTAGCCCTTATATTTATAATTCTTAGAATAACAAAAAACTAGAGATTCTAGGAGTTTAAAAATCCACAAAATTTGAACAAGTTAACAATTTCTAAATTGACTAACAACTTCCTAAGAAATAGAAACAAGATTACTAAAAATAACTGAAGTTAACTTTGTAGATCTAAAAGCAAATATTCAACACTCCTCCTTGCTTTAAGAGCTGCAAACTCTAATTTTCTTTCTTAGAAACTCGAACTTGCTTACTGGTAGTGGTTTTGTGAACAAATTCGGCAATTGATCTTCATATTTGCAATAAACTAAAGTCACTTCTCCATTTTGCTGCACCTCTCTTAAGAAGTAAAGCTTGTCATTGAAATGTTTAGCCTCCCTATGAAACACTAGTTGTTTGAGATTGCAATTGCTGCTTGGTTGTTAATAAAAATTTTTGTGTTCTGCTGTTAATTTATATGCAAATTACACAAAAGCTTCTTCAACCATAAGAATTGATTTACTACTACTGTAGCTGCGTTAAATTCAGCTTCTGTAGTAAACGATGCTACAATTTCTTGCTTTTTTGAGCACCATGAAAAAACTCCTGAACCTAAGCTCAAACAATATCCTAAAGTACTATTCATATCATCAATGGAGCCAACTCAATCACTATCAGAAAATCCATACAGGTTGAAGTTTTGATACTTCTCATATTTGACTCCATAATCAATAGTGCCTTTGATATGCATTAGTATTCTTTTGCTGCTCTTAGATGTATTTCACTAAATTGAGATAAGAGACTTATAACAAATAGAATTTCTGGCCTTATTGCAGTGAGATACATTAGGCACTCAATCAAACTTCTATAATGAACTTTATTAATTTTATCATCACCATTTTCCTTGCACAATCTCTCTTTTTGATTGATTGGTGTGCTGATTGCTTTACACTCTTATGTTTGAAATTTCTTTAGTATTTCCTTTGCATACTTCTTTTGACACATGAACACTTCATTGTTGCCTTTCTTAACTTCAACTCTAAGAAAATAGGTCGTAAGAACAAGATCTATCATCTCAAAAGCTTGCATCATTTCTTTTTTGGACTCCTCAAAATCATTCCCCTTATGTTTTATATAAAAAGTGGATTTAGATAAAAATTTTTGAAACCCAGGCTCAAGAGATATTCATTTATTATGACATAATAGGCTTTTGGCACTTATTGTTGATTACAAAACAGTCTACTAGTTTTATGCTAAAAAATCACAAGTATACGGGTCATGACTTGTATTTAAAAAGTAGATATCGATCCCACAGAAATTGTGCTTAGGCACCACTTAATTTAGATCAATCTTTGTTTAAGACTTAAAATTGCTTTATGGAAATAAACTGGAAAATTAAATGACTAACAATGACTATTTGAAAACATCAAAATATAGAAAATTGGAATTCAAGATTTCAACAACTAGAGATCACTTTTTCCCTATCTTATCTCCCTCCTATTTTATTAATTGAATTGTGTCTCACTTAAGATGTCCAAAAGCATTAACTATCCTCTCTCAAGGTGTAATTAGTTGTCCCTAGTTAAATTAAATGAAGTTGATTAAGCAATCTCTCAATCTACCAAATCACTCCACCAATTTAATTAGTTATTAAGTTATCCTATAGATGATCAATTAAATTAGCCAAGATCTCTCTTCTAACTAATCAATTAACTTGATGGATGTAGGTCTATAGAATGCCAACTCTCATTATATGATCCTATATGATTACCTTACTCAATCTCTCAATCTATTGCAAAGTATAAATATATTGAACATTCATCAAAGACATCTTTCATTTAAATGAATAAAATAAGAGTTTAACAAGATAGTTCAAAAGTAATCCCTAAAAAATAAATCAGCCACTCATAGTGTCTAACATCCTCAACAATTGAATAATCCATCATACAATGACAAGAAGAGAAAAAGCAACTAAAAATTAAATAAAAAGAACTCCTCCTCTTCTTTGTCAAAATTTGGAAATTTTGATGTTAGTAGGCTCTTCTCCCAATTGTGATTGATGATCCTTGAATCTCCACCTTCCTCAAGACTCAAAATCTAGATTTTTCAATCAAGGAGGCTCTTTTACATATAGGTATCATGTCCCCACTCATCCATAGGGGTTTATTATCTTATATATTCTATAAAACCTAAAACTTAAGTGAACCCAACATATGTTCTCGAATTAAACATCCCTCAATTGTGGGAATTGGCATGATTCCCAAGATTGTGAGTTCTTACAGCACTACACAAAAACATACAAAATGAATCCTAAAATACAACAATAATAAACTATTATGCAAGAAACACTTGCCAAATACTTTAGAAAAACACACAGTAATGCACAACTATCACTTGTTTCAGCCCATAGAGAGCATTTTGGTTTTAGTTTTCAGGAAATCAAAAGTTGTGAAAAAGTTTCGTAATTATTCCACTATAGCTGGGATCGAATCCCAACTCGAAAATTGATGCACTCTTTCCCTTTCTAAGCACTTCTCTAATTGTGCTCCAATATCACACTTACGCCTTTGTATGAAATTAATACACTCTTTCCCCTTCTAAGCACTTCTCTAATTGTGCTTCAATATTACAATTACATTTTGCACACCTACATGTAGTAATTTACTCATAATTCACTAGCTCCTCGCATATGGCTTTTATCTTTCTACAGTAAGCAACTATGGACAAGCCATTCTACTTACACTACAACAAAAATGACATTTGACTACGAAAAAATTCGTCACTAAAAGTTCCAAAATCATGGTTAATAGTAATTAGCAACGATTTATGTTCATCGCAAAAAATGTCATCAAATCTCAGTAGCTGAAAACTATAGATGATGTTTTTCACTAATCATTGTTAATAGCTTTTGCCTACACTTTATTTTCGTAGCTAAAAACTATTAGCAATGTTTTAAGAAATCATCTCCAATATATTTTTGCTACGTTTAGTTTTCATAGCTAAAAAATTTTAGATGTGTTTCCAAAAGCGTAGCTAATTGTTTTCAGATATATTTCCATAAACATAACAAAAGATTTTTAACTACGTTTTTTAAAACATAGCCAAATGCTTTTAGCTACGCTTTGTAAAATGTTGTCAAATTTTTATGATACATTTTAACAAAATGTTACTATGTTAATTATAATTATTTATGCCATTTTAAATCCATATTATTATCTATAATATTTAGATTCTTTTATTAAATTGTTATATAAAAATATAATACAAAATTAATTAATAATTTGAAGCATAAAAAAATGTTCTTGGTATACAAGATTTTAATTGCAACTTTAACAATTCTTATAGACAAAATAATAAATACAGAGACTATTTTACAAATTATAAATATTGAGATTACAAAAAAATTACAACGTGACTAGAACGACTGTAGGTTTGTCCATGTCGATAAGAGCAACTTCATACGTCAGCCATCATATACTAAAGATTGGCCTTATGAATCATGAAAGCTACTTCAAGATTAGTAGAGTGCCTGAAATTATGCATAATTAAGGTAGTTTGTTTTCAATTAGGAAAGAAAAAAGGAGGGTGGTGGAATGAGAAAGTAATCCAGCACAATATTCGTTGAAAACCATTAACTACCTTCCAAAGTACAACTTCTTTATCATGTAAGCACTCAACAATCCAACCTGAGAGTAAAACAAAAAATGATTGTTGTAATATATATGCATTGAGCGCACCCATAACACAAAAATCATTTCTAATAGAATTTCATCGAACATTTAATAGACAATGTACTCAAACAGCCTTCAGAAAGTTATAGCAATACTTACTTGCCAACGAGGATTTTGCCAACATCGTTTCCAGCAACAATTTTAATAATAGCCCACAATACTCGAAATACTGTTGTGCGAGGCAAATGAACCCCAATAACCAAGCACAAGCATGACAACATAAATTTAACAATCTAGGGTGATTTAGTGACTAAAAAATGGCTTGTGCCTCCTCTTAATTGAATGACCATCCCCTCTTAAAAACAACAATCCATTCTTGTAATCCTCACGAGGCAATGAATTAAATAATAATGTAGTTTAACTAGAAGCAAATGCATAAATTAGAAATTACAACACAAATATAATCTCTAATAGAACTTTCATCGAATACTTAATAGGTAGTACTCAAACAACCTTCCTAATCCATATTCAGCTTCAATCAACCCATATGTACGCACTATCCATCTCACCATCTTCATTATTATGATAACAAACATTCACCATCGAAAAAACACAACATGCACGAATTGAACACAAAACCCAACATAAAATAACACCCAGATACAACATCACCATTAGAAGAAAAACTAGAGTGCAAAGGATGGAATACATACCTCAACTGACGACAACAAAGATGGCAAACGATGGAAGAAGATGATGACGATGGGGGCCACAAGGAGAGAACATAAAACGTAGAGGAAGATGATCGTAGAAGAAAAAGAATGAAGATGGAGTTTTCATTTAAAAGGAAATGTGGATGTCGTGGGTTTTCGATGAATTTTTAAAAAGTTCAAATATTTGGAGACAATTTCATATTTCATCGCCAACAACATATCTTCCATCTCGAGATGGTGATTGAGATCCACGAAGCTATAAGCATCGGAGTGAGCACCAATATCACTTTCATTTGAAGGAGGAGGAAGGCCTAGAAATGTTACAAGTTGATCTTTTTACGAAATGCATTTAAAGGTGGGTCGATTCCCTTTTTTGACCATCGGTGGAAGATTTAGAAAAGATTATGCGAATTGTCGCCAAATTTTCAATATTTGGTGACGAAATCCTGAAATCGTCACCAAATCTGTTGGGCCCCGCTTCCGAAACCCAACATTCGGAGGTCGAAACGGCCTGGAGGGCCCACCGCTCATAACTTTCGGAGTAGATTTGGGAAACTTCCCATTTGGAATTTCAACTTGGATTCTTCATATCTTTTGTCCCCTCATCATCTGAAGCTTCTAAAGATACCAAAAACACT
>JAOSBN010000007.1:6019040-6032581 GCA_027563595.1 Erythroxylum suave | reverse complement strand
ATAGCTATCTAAACACATAATTAAATCAACTAAGGCAAAATAATAAAAATAATTAACGAATAAATCCATAAGTCAATTAATAATTAATTCGAATAAAATAAAAAAATTTATCGGGACCCAACAAAATCTTCCACGTTTGGCCAAAAAAACTTCAAACCATCGCAAAAGATATTCCTTTAGCCACGATCCATTAAATCATTGTGAAAAGCTGGACTTCTGGCGATGAATTCATAAATCATCACCAAAAGCTAACTTTTAGCAACGATTTACAAATCGACGCGAAGCTTACTTTTAGCGACGATTTTAAAAACATAGTAGAAAAAAGTAGTCAATTGTCTTCCTTGTTGTAGTGTTTGGTAACGATTTTTAAAATCATAGCCAAAAGATTAACTTTTAGTAACTATTTTTCTAAAATCGTAGCTAAAGATCGATATTTGGTGACGATTTTCAAAATTGTCACGAAAAGTAAACCTTTTAGCGACTACTTTCCAAAACATTGCTCAAAGTTATCCTTTTAGCGACAATGTTAAAAATTGTCACCAAATATCAATCTTTAGCTATAGTTGTAAAATCGTAGTAAGAAAAAGTGTAGCCTTTTCCCTACTTTGTTGTAGTGTTAGACTCGGCCAAATCGAGTTTTAATTGCAAAATGGGATGAATGAAAATGTCAAGGGCACGCAGAAGGTGATGACGTCTGGTTACATGCATCATAGGTTATATCATAAAGCATTGGATGTATTTAGAAATTAAGATGCTTTTGATCCGAAATTCTATTGGATGAATATGTTTACACTAACTTGATTAGGGCTTATGCAAATGTTGGTTTCTTCAACTTTGGAAAGAAGGGGCACAACTATATTCTAAACAATGAGGTCACGCCTACACCAACATTTTCGTTGCCTGTTAATAATGCCTTGATCACATTATACCGGAGATGTGGTAAAATTGAACCAGATCAAGAGATATTTAACAGGATGGTTGTGCAAGACCTTGTCTCATAAAATGCAATTCTATCAGCCTATGTAAATGTTGGGCATATTGATGAAGCCAAATACTTTCTTGAGGTCATGCCAAAGAAGAACCTTTTGACATAGACCATGATGATATCAGGATTAGCACATAGTCGTTGCGAAGAAGAGGGTTTAAAGTTGTTCAACCAGATGAAGTTACTTGGTTTTAAACCATGTGATTATGCATTTGCAAGAGCAATTACTTCTTGTTCTGTGCTTGGATCATATGAGCACAACTTCATGCACAACTTGTTAGATTTGGTTTTGAATCAAGTCTTCCAGCAGGAAAAGCACTGATAACTATGTATGCGAGACGTGGGATTTTTTATGATGCGTATAGCCTTTTCCTTAAAATGCCTTACTTGGATTTTGTACCATGGAATGTTACGATTACTGCACTTGGGCAACATGGACATGGTGCCCAAACAATTGAAGTTTTCAAAAAGACGTTAAAGGATGGCATATTGTCTTATCGTATTACATTTCTTACTGTTTTCTCTGCTTGTAGCCATATAGGTTTGGTAAACGAAGGGCGTCGATATTTTGATATAATGTACGAGTGTTATGATATAAGCCCTGGTGAAGATCATTATGCTCATCTGATTGATTTGTTATGTCGAGTTGGATAATTCTCTGAGGCAAGGGAAGTGATGAAATTAATGCCTCTTGAGCCTGAAGTACGAATGTGGGAGGCTTTCCTTACCGGCTGTCGCATTCATAGGAATATCGATTTGGGAATTGAAGCTGCAGACCGACTCCTGCAATTGATACCTCAACATGATGGAACTTATGTATTGTTGTCAAACATGTACGCTGTAGTGGGTCAATGGGAAGACGTGGCCAAGGTGCGCAAGTTAATGAGGGATCGGGGGATTAAGAAGGAACCTAGTTGTAGTTGGATTGAGGTCGATAGTAAGGTCCAAGTCTTCCTAGTTGATGATGCTATTGCACCGTGAGGTCCAACTAGTTTATGACTATCTTCAGTATATGGTTCAGGAAATGAAAAAATAGGGTATATGCCCGATGCAAAGTTTGTGTTGCATGATATGGAGTTTGACCAGAAGGAATCAGACTTGTCTACTCACAGTGAGAAGCTTGCAGTTGCTTTTGGCCTAATGAAGCTTCCTCGACAAGCCACAGCAAGGTTTTTAAGAACCTTAAGATATGTGACGATTGCCATAATGCATTCAAGTATATGTCTAAACTCGTTGGAAGCTACACTACAAGAAAATAAGACAATCCGCGACATTTTATTGATAAAATATTGCAGATTGTGATGACTTTTCGTGACATTTAGAAAACGTCATGAAAAGTTTGAATTTTTCGCGATGTTTATAAAAACGTTGTGAATTTGTAACACTTTTTGCGATATTTTGTCAAGAAAACGTTGCAAAATAAAAACCGCGATGTTTTGTCGTCGCAAAAAACATTTGCCTTTTATTCTTCTCGCACGTTTCTTCTCTGGTTTCTTCTCTCTGCCTTCTTCCCACCCAAAATTGGTTTCTTCTCTCTACACTTTTTTTTAATTATTTCTTTTTTTTCGTATCTTATCTTTCTACTTGTGCTTGCATTTCCTGAGCTTAGACGTTCCTTGCTGGAAATTTTGCCTCTAAATTGTTTTGTTGTTTCCAATTTCGCGTCTTTTCAAATAACTGGTGAACTCTTTTCCTTAATGTCTGTTTTATAATTGCAAAAGCTCCTTTCGTGTTCATTTTTGTCATCTCTTAATGGTTTACTACTTAACAATCTAACCCCTACTCAACCCCTTTATAAGGTGACCTGTCATAATCACGCAACAATCTAAATGATCTAGGGTTTTTAGACACGATGTTGGACTCCAAGAAAATCATCCTCAAGTTGTCGGATGGATAGACCTTTGAGATCGAGCAGTCGGTTGCCGTGGCGTCGCAGACGATCAAGCACATGATCGAGGTAGAAACTCACTCCGGGGTGATTTCTTGAATGCCCATTTAGCTATTTTTGTGGACTATTTTATGTGTTTTTTTCCTTTTTTTTGTTTCTTCGAACTTGTCTTTTAGTGTGTTTCCAATGTCTGTAAGAGGGAAGTTCATGTTTTGGTTGCTTTCTATAGTCTACTTCTTGAATTCTTAAATAATAGTCAGTTGTTTGCTAAGGTTTAGTACAGAATTAAAGCGTTGAAATCCTTTGGTGGATAACCATAGATGAATTATAAGATGGAAGACAATGCAAAATGGTTGTTTGTATTATTATTCAGGCCCATTCTGCTTTTGATCTGTAAATTTATCTAGTTTTTGTTACGGTTGGTTACTTTCATTCTGAGTAGAAGATTATGTAGTCTTGAGGTTTGGAATTATTATGTTCAATACACCTTGGATGGAAATATTGTCTCAACAAATTTGATCCATCTTTATTGAAAATGAAAATTCTCTCTTTTATGTGTATGCAAGTGCAATCTATGGCTGCTCCAGTTGCTGGGTTTGATGATATGGTTTTGGGAACGCGGCGGAAGTACTTCATGCTTGGAGGGAAGGGAGGTGTTGGGAAGACAAGCTGTGCTGCTTCACTTGGTGTAAAGTTTGCTAACAATGGGCAACCCACTTTAGTGGTTTCAACTGATCTTGCACACTCCTTAAGTTATTCTTTTGCTTAGGTTTAGTGAAATACGTATTCTTTTCAAAGACTTTAAATTATTAAAAAATTAGGAAACTTTGTTTTTATTGTGTGTTTCTATGTCTTTGTTGGTTTATATGAAAGGATTTGGCTGGAGGGACATTGGCACAGGTTCAAGGACTGGAATATCCACTGTTTGCACTTGAAGTATGTGTATCTTTCTTTACAATTTCTGTTTAGCAGTGCTTTTGTTTTATGAGGACTATATTCTGAAATATTCTCTCCGCTGGTCTTACATCTTAATGTAACCAATAAGTTAGATTTATAGTCTTGCAATAGATAAACCCAGAAAAAGCTAGAGAAGAATTTCGTACTGCGAATCAGAAAGATGGTGAACCAACGGTAAAAGATTTTATGAAAGGCATAGGACTTGGAATGATTGTCGATCAGGTAAACTTTTAAACAAGATTTTTGTCATTGCAATTTGATTGAATTCCCACAGTTTCGATTTCTGATAATTGACGGTCATGAGTTTGAGTTTGAGTTTTCTTTCATCCACTAGAATTTGCCTTCCTCTGTCTTTCATCTAGGTCTTCGCTTATACATTAACAGTGCAGAGTCTGGATAGTTTGAGTTAGGGAAAAGAATTCATTTTTTTATTGAAAGAAGTAGGTTTTCTTGTACTGTTAATGTGCATAATGCATTGATTGATATGTATGCAAAGTGTGGTGTTGTTGAAAAGGCATTAAATGTGTTCAACACAATGTCAAAGAGAGATTTAGTCTCTTGGAATTGCATGCTTTAAACTCTGATTTTAAAACAATTACTTTAGCTTTAAAACTAGATATTAATCTTTACCCATATAACTTCTTGAATTCTGATTCATACTTCTGAAACTTCTGCAGATACTGGGTTAGAGAAGAGCCAACTACAAATGTTCAAGTAATCAGAAGCCAGTGCAAAATCAAATTTGATAGGAACTAGAAAAGTTTCTTGTTTCTTTGTTTTTTACCCCAATTTGTTTCATGGGATAAGGAACACAAATTGATGGTTTAGGTAAATATTTAGTAAGCAACAAATGAAGAGGTAACTGTATAGGACTGGTTGCTGTCTTGCATTTGTTACATGTTTTATGTAATTTTCCTTCCTTTTTCACTTCCTTTTACTTATGTAATGCTCATAATTATGGATTGAAACCATCATTAATGTTTTCTTTTTGCTTCTCAATTGGAGACAAATGGAAACTATGACATGGCAGGGAAGCTCTTCAGGTGATTAGTGTACTCATTTTGATACTAAGAAAATTTAAGGTTAGGGTACATAGTCGATTTACTAGATTTTAGTTGCAGGAATCATAAGTCTATCATTAGGTAAAAACAATACGGAGTCATATTAACATAGCAAGGTAAACTTTGCTCTGCATATTAAAAACAAATTTATTTAAAACATAATTATTAAAATTGAAAATTTATTAAATTAAAATTATTTTCAAAAAATGAAAAATAATAATTTAAAGAAAATAATAACGTTTTAAAAATGTCACAGAATATTTTCCGCAATGTTTTGAAAAAACGTTGCAAAAAGGTTTTCGTGATGTTTTAAAAAAAAACATCGCGGAAAGTCACATTTCGAAAAATTTTTAAAACGTTGCGGAAAGACCAATCTTTCAGTAACATTTTTTAAAACGTTGCAGAATATCAGCATATTCCATGACGTTTTACATAAAACGTTGCAGAAACCTTTTACTTACACCATATTCTGCGATAGCAAAAAACGTTGTTTTCTTGTAGTGAAGAGAGATTGTAGTGAGAGATGGAAAGAGGTTTCATCACTTTAGTCAAATGATCTTGCTGCGATTACTGGTAATCAGAGTTCTAGAGATCAAGGGGAAGCTTGGAGTAATTTGAAGCAGAAATGTTCTTGGCTAGTGTGAGGATGCCAAGGTAACCGGTTGTATCATAGGTGCGTTTTATAGTGATGTAAAGAATTTATATATTACGGGGGTTTTTAACCAGTTTCTGGCACTTTTATGTGCCATATTCTTCAATGATACCAAACAAAAGCAGTGCTATCATTTCAAAGGATGGTTGCATTAATCGCCATCTACTATTTGCTTGCTATTTCATCAAGGCAAATGCTCATAAAGTGATTACAAAAGTTATGAGAGGCGGAGCTTAGATTTTCAGAGAGAAATGTATGTAGTAGTTTGGGGAATATTGAAGGAACATGTTCCTACCAAAATTGCAATTTCAGATTAATGCATGACTTTCTTCTAGTGATAATACAATCATATGATTTTTGTTATTTCTATGTATGTCCAAATCCTTAAACAAAAGCAGAAGAATTAATACTCTTTAAATTGATGGCTGTTGATTCTGCATTTAATGTTTACTTTGGCATTACTTAGCTGCAGTGATTGCTGATAGTTTCATATTTTGAAGGATACTGAAGCAACAAATGCTCATAAAGATGGCATGATTATGGGAAATACATGGTTTTGTCTCCTTATGATTCCACAAACGCGTAGCAATAATCAACGATATTTGTTGTTTTATATGAGGAAGCAGAAGAAAAGTAATATTATTGAAACAATGGCTTGGTTGCTTCTTGTCTTATGTTTGTTTGTTAAATTATTAGGAGCGACGATTTTGGAAAAAGATCACTTCTACATGGTGTGGAAGGAGTTTTTTCAAGTTATGCACTTTTCAATCTTTGACCTCCACTGGTTGCTGTACCTTTTCTTACAGAAAGGATGAAAAACCATGCTATGCTACTGGGTTTGCGTGTTTTGTTAATTCCATGCATGCTGAGGATAATACTTAATACATTGTTACATCATCCAATACATGGCAAAGCATAAGATTGATTCATTCAAGAAAAAGAGCCAAAACCATTTTTCAGAAGTCTTTTAAGTTTGATTTTGAGGCATTGGTAAATTAACAGAAGGAAAGGAAAATCATACGGAAGACATGTAAATTAAAAGAAATAAAGAACACATTGATCGAATGTTAAATATATACAGAAACAACAAACCGCTTCCCGTCAGATTCATAAGAAGAGAAATGAGAAAGGGGAATATCATAACAATGTATATAATTTTCGTCATCCAATATTCTTAGTTCATTTGATGGGCTGATATATATAAAAATTTACATATGTTTATGTAAATCGTACCTTCGTATTAGACAGCAGCGGAAGAAACAGAGAAGACAGGATCGGTAGAGCTGGGGGTTTTGCGGAAGGAGCTGGAGAACATGAGAGGGCGATCGTGAGCTTCCTCGGCGTCGTCGGCGTCGTCGGAGGTTGAGAGATTAATGCAAGAGCATCTCTCCAAGGACGCGAAGAACGCCGTGGCAACGCTTGTCCCAACCCATTTCAGCTTATCGTAGGACCAACACGCCCCCGTTTCATTCTGGATATTATTGTTGTTGTTGCCATTGCTGCTGTTCATCTTCTTTCCTCTGTTTTGTTGTTTCTTCCTCTTTGTAGAACAAATAACGATAATATTTGGTTTCAGTTTTACTATTTCTAAATACAGCCTTACCTTATTTTGTTTTGTTATCTCTTTGGAGTAAGTACACCTTGCCATTAGATGGTCCTGATTTTCCACCTCTACATTACAAGGTTTAAAGTTAAGTGTATTTACTTGAAACTTTAATCTATCTTTTGACTGTCCCAAATCATTTTGTCCCATTCAACCCTTGAGTTTTGATCTTCCTGCAACAAAGCTTTACATATCCTTGTGCTAAAGCTTCTAGTCCTATCAGCTAGCCACTGAATTGTGTCCTTACTATTTTCCAGGCAGTTTGGCAATTGTTCAAATATGATTCTTGTGCTTCTGTTTTTATGAAATAACTATTTTCCAGGCAATCTGGCAATTTCAAATATGTTATGAAATTTTATGTGAAAATCACATAAAATTTTATGTGATTTATATTTAAAATTATTTATTTCTATTTTTATTTCTATAGAAATATATAAATAGAATTAAAGAACAATTTTTTATTTTCATTAATAAAAATTTATTTAAACTTTTTTATTTTATTATTAATTATATATAATTTATTTTTAATTATATAAAAATATTATTAATAAAATTCTTATTAATAAAATAGAAAATATATAAAAATTATTATATATATTTCTATACAAATAAAAATATAAATAAATAATTTTGAAATATAAATCACATGTAATAGAATAAAATTTATTAAATAATTAATAATAATATTTTTATATAATTAATAATAACTAGTATATAAATAATAATAAAATAATAAAACTTTTATTATTTTAAAATAAAAAATATAAAAAAATTATTTGTCACGGTTATGTGTGACTTTTTAATTAGACATGATTTCTGTTTTAAAATCATAGCATTAAACTTATTGCAACAACCATTTTAATATCAGGGATATAATAGTCATTTATTATACATTCCATTCCATTTATCTTCCAAACAATGTTTCACTACATTACATCATAAACCCTGTCATCCCTCCCAAACAACTTTTCACTATATTATCTTCCATTCCATTATAAATTGTTCCCTTCCATTCCATTCCGTTCCGTTTCATTCCATCAATTAACATCTATCCAAACAGACCCTAAGGGTTCTCCTCCCATCACTCTCAGTGATATCGTGGCACTCATCAAACAAGTTATATCTTCTAACCCTTCCATTACCATGTCTACCACTTCAGGTAACTCTTATTAACTTTTTAACTCTGCTTGTTTCAATCATAAGTCCACAAATCTTACTTCTTTGTATTCTGTTATGCCTGTTTCTTTCTTACCACTCATTCACACTATTAATGGCATTAAAATGAATATCACTCACACCGACTCTATTTCCACCTGCACTCTTATTCTTCATGACACCTACTATATTCTTAAATTAACCCTCAATCTTATCTCTATCGATCAGTTGTGTAAAAAGGATTTAAAAGTGAAATTTTCTCCTTTTGGTGTTTAGGTTCAGGATCAAAAAATGGGATAGATTCATGGGACGAGTGGCAAGGTGGTTTATTTATTTGAACTTGCATCCCTTCTTCTTCCCCTGAAACTCATGTATGCAGCTATTGTCATCAAATCCTCCATTCGATAATGACATCTTCACTCTATGACAAATTATTGCTTATTGGGTGACTCTCTCATCTTTTAGAGTAACAAAAGCCAAACTGTCCTTTCTCACTCTAGTGCTAAATCTGAGTATCGTGCCCTTATTGATGGTACCTCTGAATTACTTTTATTACTATGATTATTAATTTATATGGGTGTCACTCATTCCTTCACCACTGTTCTTCATTGTGATAATTCCAATGCCATTCAGATTTCTTATAATGATGTTTTCCATGAACGTACTAAACACTTTGAAATTGATTATCACTTTGTCTAGCATTATGTGATACATGGCATCATCTGTTTGGTTCTTGTCTCCTTTGTTAATCAAATAACAAAAATTTTCACCAAAACGCATCTTCCTATTCACTTTCAAGATCTATTAAGCAAACTCAAGTTGGCATCTATTGTACTACCTTGAGTATAGGGTGCGGGGGCTGGGACTAACATGGTTAACATGTGCTCAATTGTAAATTTGGTAGATAGCTTGATTATAGGGATTTATAACTTGATTATAGAGATTTTGGATAAGATTGTAGCCTGATTAGCTCGTATTTTTCTTGTATATATATATAACACCTCACTCCCATTTGACACGTGCCTGTAAGCCCATCAGATGTTCGAGCACACGCCCAACGGAAGCAGCACGCTAACTATATCGCTTTCACATATCTTATGGCATCATAAATTAAAAACATAATTATCACAATTTCTAAAGATCGAATTCCTCATGATATCCAAAACACAAATTTCCTGATTTCATTTCATAAAACATAAGATACCATGTAGCATTACATACAACATCCGTGTTTATACAATATCAACCTATCAGAGTCCACAGCTCTGTCTACAAAGCATGCTTGCATACATGAGGAAATTAACAAAATTTTAGTCTAAATATTTCAATCCCAACCAACCGACCTTTAAGTTATGTCCTATATCCAAAAACTATACTAGATCTCTTCTAAGTTGCCTTAGAAGCTATGACATCTCTCTCGAACCTGAAAAGTCAATATTGCAATTTTTGTGAGATTAACATGGTTACCATATGCTCAATTGAAAAATTGGTAGATAGCTTGATTATAGGGATTTATAACTTGATTATAGAGATTTTGGATAAGATTGTAGCCTGATTAGCTCATATTTTCTTGTATATATATGTAGCACCCCGCTCCCATTTGACACGTGCTCGGAAGCCCATCAAGCGTTTGGGCACATGCCCGATGGAAGCAGCGCGCTAAGTATATCACTTTCACATATCTCACGGCATCATAATTTAAAAACATAATTATCACAATGTCTAAAGATCGAATTCCTCATGATCTCCAAAACACAAATTTCCTCATTTCATTTCATAAAACATAAGATACTATGTAGCATTACATATAACATCTATGTTTATACAATATCAACCTATCAGAGTCCACAACTCTGTCTACAAAGCATGTTACATACATGAGGAAATTAACAAAATTTTAGTCTAAATCTTTTAATCCTAGCCAACCGACCTTTGAGTCATGTCTTATATCCAAAAACTATACTAGATCTCTTATAAGTTGCCTAAGAAGCTATGATGTCTCTCTCGAACCTGAAAGTTAACATTGCCATTCTTATGAGTTTTGCAAACTTAGTGAGTTAACCATCCTTGATGGATCACCCGTGACACATATCACATCAACACATACAATCATATAATTCAAAACATTTAATTTTTCATGTATCATCATAAAACACTTTGTACATAAATTTTCACATTTTTCATTCAACTCAATTCGACATTACATTGCAAGCATTCAAATTATATAATTCATGTGTTTATGCAATGTTCATGAGACTCACATTCGTTTATTACATTATTGTGACCGATTTCCCTTTTCACTATTTCGTATTCGTTGTGGATACTTGGCTCATTAATACTATCCCTTATCCGTTGGGGATACAAAGCTCATTTAACATAGCGAGCCAAAGGCTCTTACCACATTTCAAGCTTTAAGCTCTTTTTCACTGGCAACTCCAATCATAAATGCCTTTATGTTTTCATGCATTTGTGTAATGGAATGCATTACACATATTGAGTCAACTCATTGTGCTCAATATTACACATTCATATGCACTGTCACAATCTCATTCATATTTACGACATTCAACATATAAGTTAAGAATCATTTATTCAGTCAAATTCATATTCAATGAGCACTTCCAATATGTTATTCATGAATTAAATGCCTCGAAAATTCAATATCCAGATTCAGTACATACACTTTACATAATAATTCAATACAGAGTTTAAACAAACAAATAATCAAGGTGAGACCATCTTAGGTTACTCACAATTTGCTTTAGATAACTTATTGCCTCGAGTTTCTGGCAACATCTGGATGAGGTCGCACTAATTGCTCCTTTATATCATGCAACATGTATATTTACACACATTGCAACTTTGTACAATTATATAAATACTCATTTATGCACATATGTATATATGAATTATGTACAATGCATGATCAATGACAATCCCGGGTACATTTCCTTAATAATCAATTAATATCATCTTTCAATCATTCTTTAATACCTAATACACTTTCATTACTTTAATCACCTCATTCATCATCCACTAGGCTCATTCAAGATCCCATTCAAGTCTAATTAGATCATAGAAAGCATTGATAAGTCAATAATTTATTTATGTACATGATTTGGGACAATAGACATAACTTTCACTATAGATATCGAATTAAGGTCATTCAAGTACAATTTCAAAGAGGACTTCGAAATCTACAACTTCTGTGAAGACCTAAAAAAAAGATTTGGCCATCTAAAGGGTCAAAATTGAACATTTATATAGATGTCCTGAGAATGTCCACCCAGTGCACATAATGTCCTTCTAAATGGACATGAACGGAGCTGGAACGTTGGAATTCTAGAGAATGTCCACCTAACGGACATGAAGTCTATCCAACGGACATTTATTGGCTAATTTCTAGATTTCTAACTCCTAAAAGTTACATCTTACCCACCTTATGCATATCTATCATTTCTATCTTAATTTCCAATCATTCTCACCTCCAGTCCAATTCAAAACATCAACAAAACACATCATATAAAATTGTTGATCATAATCACATAAATAGAACATCATCCATGTTTATACATTCTTTAATATTTCAACACACATTCAACTCCATTGTCCCCTTTCCTTTATCTAAAAACTATCATCCTAATTCTCCATAGTTCGAGACACTATACTATCCCTTTCTTTATCTTTTAATTCACTCTACTTCATCTCTATTACAATTACTAACATTCACGTTATTACATACCGAAAACAGAACATATTCATCTTCAATTTTCTACACATGTTTTAACTTTATTTCCACCTTCATTTTACTTCTAACTATCATTCTATTTTACCTCATTGCAAGACACCACATTAGCCTTTTCTTTAACCTCAAAATCATTCTAGTTCATCCATAACAACAACCCAAAAATTCATATGATTAAGCGTTAAAAATAGAACGTGAATATCCAATTTACAAGTCAGAAATTCTGCACTTCTTATTACACCATTTTAATGATCTTTTAAGTTTAAACTCACCTCTACGACAACTTATGAAAGATTAATCATATTATATGAAAAAAAGACATTTATATGCTCATTTCATCAGTTATGATTCACACATATAATTTCATGATCAATTCATCAATCTCAAGTTACTTATCATATTAGTTTCATTAAACACTACCCATGATGATCAAAGCATAACTTACTTGATAAGACTCCCAGTTCTTCAGTACCTCACTTAGCCTTAGCTTTCTTCTCTTAGACGTGCATCATCATATAAAGGTGGGTACAAAGGTGGGAGGTTGGGTCTTTAGTGAGAAATGAAGGAGAGAGCAAGATGGAAGCAATAATTGATAGATGAAAGCAAGATGTAACGTTGATGAAGGCTTGGTGAATCAAAAATTGTGAAAAAGGAGGATGAAGAAGAAAGTTACTAAGGAGATGAAGAAGATAACAAGTGAAAGGCAACAAATTCTTGTCTTTCATTAGTTAATGTCATATAGGTTATGTGGGCAATGGTGGTGACACTTGTCACTGCCATTTGTCACTGTACCATACTCCCATTTGGACCCTTTTTAATAACTAGTCTATTTAACTCCAATTTCTAATCCAATTGTCTCCTAAATTTCAATGACACTTGTTAATAAATCCTAAAGTCATTTATTAAAAATTTCACTTCCATTTAACTTTTATTTCTACTATCATTTATTAATTGTCTTGCCACTCAACATTTTTCTAATCCAAAATATCCAAAATATTAGAAAATTTTCCTAAATTTCACTAAAATTTCTAAATCAATACTTGTACACACCAATTCAATTTTCAATATATATTAACCACAATTCATATCAAAAATCACATTTATAACTCAATTATATCCTAAAAATGTCAATGAATGCATGTACAATCATTTCAATGTGTGCAAACATTAATATTCACATGTATGTGTGTTATACTATATTATGGATAAGCATGAATGTAATTTCTAACTTCTCAATATTATCTCTCATGTTTAGTATTCTAGGGTTTTAACCCTTAGCATAGGATAACAGGATGTTACAATA
Organism: Erythroxylum suave; assembly: GCA_027563595.1. Classification (NCBI taxonomy): domain Eukaryota; kingdom Viridiplantae; phylum Streptophyta; class Magnoliopsida; order Malpighiales; family Erythroxylaceae; genus Erythroxylum; species Erythroxylum suave. Next base: position 6,019,232 of record JAOSBN010000007.1, on the reverse strand, counting down.
TAGGCTATCTTTGTATAGGAAATGGACAACTCATTCCATAATATTCCGATTCTCTCTCTTTTGTTAATAGTTTCCTTTAATGGAAACTACTTCTGTTGGGCCCCGTCTCCGAGGTCCAACATTCGGAAACACACAAGCACACATAAGCATAGAAGACCCATAACTCACAACATACCGACCTCAATTTGGGGA
>JAOSBN010000007.1:5987843-6018940 GCA_027563595.1 Erythroxylum suave | reverse complement strand
GTCCCAACTTCAAATTTCCAAGCCCAACATAAAATATCTATCTAAACACATAATTAAATCAATTAAGGCAAAAAAAATAATAATTAACGAATAAATTCATAAGTCAATAAATAATTAATTCGAATAAATAAAATAAAAATAAAAAAAATTTTCGGGACCCAACAACTTCACCTAGACCAATAAGAAGGTGGCTCCTTGATCAAGAAAAAGATTCATAGGGGACTTGCTAGCTTAGTTTATTTAGCAAAATATCCCAATTTCTCTTGATATTTTAACTCGCACTAGGTCTCAAATCACTACCCTTTAGAGGTAAACTTTACTTTTTTACTTGAAAACATTACAAACAAATATTATATTCTTCAACTTTCTCTCGAAGCTAGAGGGATATGAAGACACTCTTACTTAAGGCCTTGTTACTCTAGTGGAGTGTTTTAAAACTTATAAATTAATGAGGAAGCTGAAAACTATTAAAGAATGATTAGGGATGATAGTCTTGGCTAGGTCTGTGGCCCAAAGGGAAGATGCAAAACAATGTCGTTTTGTCAAATTTTTTTTAAAAAAGTGTGTTAACTGATGTGGCGTTTCATAACATTACTAAAAATAAACTAGACCTACAGCTATAACAATGGTGAGTCTAGGTCGATCCCACAGAAAGTGTGTGTAAAGATTTTGAAATAAAAATAATTGGTGATTAGGTTTTGGGTTTGGGGGGGGGGGGGGTTCAATTGGTTTAATAACAAAATAAAATAAAACTAAACTATTGAAAACAAATTAAAGAAAACATATAAAAATGATAAAAAGTGATGAATTCGTTAGGGACCTAGTTCTTTGGTTCAATCTCAACCTATCCCCAATTATACATATTTCATTAATTTGTGGTCCCCAAACCTCTCTTAGCAGCTATTAATTGTCAGTTAATGATAAACTCTATTAACTCGAGTTTTTTCTTATGTTGTGTTTAATTAAGAGACGCTTGTTAATTAAATGTAACCATTGAATAATGTAGGATATGATATCTAGAATCAATTGGGTAGTTGCATTACGAATTAGAAAAATTGATTAATCAAGGCAACAACCACATATGCTGGTGTCTTTTAGCCTAGGTTAAGTTATTTCTCATAATTACAAACCATTAGTTGGTACAAATGAATCTCAAATATAATAATTACAAATTATATTAAAATTCTAGCTATAAGTTTGTACATAAACAGTTGAAAGATAACGAGAAATATGATCATTTGTACACAGAACCTAAATCCATATGCATAGGATAACCTAAACAATTCCTAAAGAGAGAGAGAAAACAATAAATACAAGGAAGGAATGCTTAAATTGGTTCATTGGTGTCTTGTCACCTCCGACCTAGTGTTGGGATGTCTACCCTCGATGGATCTCTCCATATGTAAGAGCATCATTGCCCTCTCTTCTATCTCTCGAGAGCTCCTTTGTTGATTCTCAAAACGATTAATAGGCTTGGCCTTCACAAAACAATGTTTTTATACAAAAAGTAGGGTTTTCAGTAAGGTGGTAGTGTCTATGAGACACCTTGCATGGGTGTGACATGGGTTATCACGCCCATCCAACTACTGTCGTGTGACATACCTCTCATAGCTATGACAAATTTTTCATAGCTGTGAGATGCATCTTATGCCTATGACTTGCACTAATTTTCATTCCTTTTGATATTTTCTGGTCTCCTCTTGCTCTAATCCTTCTCGTTCTTACTCCATGAAGACAAGAAAGTGCGAATCTTTAGAAAACGACTCGAACATAGTGCTTTTGACTTGTTTTGGCTCTTTCACTTATGAATTGTACCTAAGACCAAATATGAACTAAGGTGAATGTCTTAAGCATTTCATATCATTAAACACTAAGTGTTATGAAATAAATGCATAATTAATTAAGCATACATCACTGGCCCGTGGCCTGGTCCAGCCAGACCCGACCTAAGCCTAGCTTAACCCATTGCCATTCCTATGAATGATTGAAGAAACTTCACAATATTCATTATAAAAATGACTTACTCTAAGTTGTTGATAAGTCCAGATAGAGCTTCCCCGTGCTTAGTAATAATCATATGCAAACCCTCATATTGTTAACACCAAGTTTTGTGAGAAAAGAAAACTAACTACCTACCTCTCCTTTCTTATGGCTTATAATTCCTCGATTAAGCAGAAAGTTAAAAGTGCTTGGCACAGAGAGTTAGATTCTAACTTGGATTATTTTTTTAGAGCCTTCCAATCTAAGAGAAACCTTAACAAAATATTAATCATCTTAGACCCTTAAAGGGATTCATTGGTATGATCAGGAAAAGCTTAAGACCTTAGCTTTCAATCATTTCAAAATTATTATCAACAGTGATGTTGTTAATATAAGCATTCCCTGCAAGTGATTTGAATTAATCAATCAAGACTAGATTAATGTTTTTACCGCTCCTATCTCCAACCAAGAAATTGGGAGATCTCTCTCCAATAGTCATCCAGACAAAGCTTGATGACATAATGTACTTGATTCCTTTTTCTTCCAAAGTTCCTAAAACTTACTGAAAGATCATGTTTGCAAAGCCATTAGGGAGTGCTTCACTACTAATATCATGTTTAAGTAGTTAAATAAGACCTATATTTGCCTTATCCCTAAAATCCCCAATCCCTTCAGATACGAAGTTTATAGGCCTATTTCTTACTACAATAAATCATATAAAGTCATTTCTAAGATTTTGGCCTTGAGACTGAAACATATTATTAGTGACCTAATTGGCTTTTACAATCTACTTTCACTCTAGGTTGTGATGTTAAAGATAACATTTTGATTACATAAGAAATATCCAACGATTACTATTTTAAGAAGGTTATATAAAGTAATTAAATGAAGATAAACTTCTTCAAAGCATTTGACAATGTAAGCTAGAAGTTCATCCTTCATATCTTATAAGCTTTTGGATTCCCATTAGTGTGGATTTATCAATGCTTATCTATTGTCTCTTTCTACATACTAATAAATGGTGAAGCCGCCCCTATGTTCAAAGGCGCTAAAGGGATTAGACAAGGTGATATTTTATCACCTTATATTTTTTTCTCTTGTCATTGACATGCTAACCAGGTTAATCTTTTTCAACATTTCACAAGGGAAGCCCTTCAAGTATCAATATAAGTGTAAGAACTTGAAGCTCTTAGATTTATGCTTTGATAGTGATTTAATGCTAATGTTTGATGAGAATAAAGATTTTATCCAAGCTCTCATTAAATATCTCCAACAATTTACTGAACTTAATGGACTCTTAATCAATATGAGCAAAAGCCAAATTTATGTTTCGTTTACCATTAGTTGCTTGGAACGAGAACTGGTACTATTATTTGGTTTTCAACTAAGCAAAGCTCTCTTTAAGCACCTACGTATACCTATTTCATCCCCTAGCCTCACTTATATTGATTGTGTGCCCCTATTTGATGTAATCTTCAAAAAAAAAAAAACAGTTGGAAAAGCAAGATTTTCTCTTATGATGAAAGATGATTTCTTCTATGCTTAATAACAGGTTTCTTTAGTAAAGTTCCCTCATTTTCTTGGCCAATCAAGTATTGAAAGAATCCTCAAGAATTTTCTCTAGAGTAGATCTACTTCTCAAAAAGGTGCTTCCAAAATTAGACGGAAAGATGTTTGCCTTCCCAAAGTTGAAGGAGGCTAAGAATAAAGTGCATTCAAACTACAAATAAAGTGCTCATTGCTAAGAGTGTTTGACATTTATTCAATGACAAGGAGACCTTGTGGGTTAAGTGGATGTATGGGGAATACTTAAAAGATAGTAGTTTATGATCTGTAAAGCCTAAGCCTAACACTTCTTTAACCATTAAAAAGTTATTTATTTTCAAGGAAATTATGTTCAAGTAAATGAAATATTTGATAAGAAATGGAGAATCTACTAGTTTCCAAGTGTAATAATTAGACAAACTTTGGCTCATTACATTTGCATCCTGGCTTTCCTTTTATACAATTAGTGATCCCTATTAAAACCAAGGTCAATGTGGCTATAGGAGAGAATAGATGGAGCTGCTCTCATAGAGGTATGTCCAATATACGTGTAGAATTTCCAAGCTACACTCCTATTCTCTCTACGAGGGATACCATTATCTGGCTCATAAACAAATCTAAGAAGTTTCTCTTATGTCCCATATTTCAATCCTTCTCTTTAAGAAATTCCCTAATCTAAGCTAGTGTGGTTTAAAGGTCATATACCAAAGGTTTCATAACCCTAGATAGAATGACATGGTCCTCTAATTTCCTCTACAATATCCCTGCCAAGATAATCTTGAGACAATGAATAACCTGTACTTAGTATGTCCATATTCCGACTTTATTTGGAGATGCATGTTAATATGCCGGATCGAATCATAGTTCACATCACCTGCCCTGAACAAATAGGAACATACAGATGCACACTCCTCCGTGAGAAATATTCATCTTCATTGGAGCTTTTTGGTGTCAGCTTCAATTTCAACCAAGTTCCTGGGACATAACTATCAATTAGGCCTTAGGAGTTAGGTACCATAACCTTAATGACTCTCAATCTTCAATTTATATTCCAGCCATGGATGAGTAAATTGTTGCCAAGAATCTCCACCTCAACTGTTGTGATGGATACAAAGATAGGCTGAAACTTCTTCAACAATAACCGCGGTGGATGTGAACATGTTATGGATCTAGAACTGAAGTGGAATATAAGTTGAGATGCTCATCTTTAGTCATTTGATCTGAGTTGTCTCCTGTCTCCTATCTCCAGAAGGAGCCAAGTAACCGTGTTCCTTTTTGCTAGTTAGCTGATTGTATTGTGGTCTAGAAGATGATGTCTTGTCTCCTAGATGCCTATATGTAGCCCGTTTTGAATATGCTTGGTCCTCTTTATTCTAACATCAAATACTGTATTTAAAGGATTAAATCATAATTTGATATTTTTCACGTATGATATTGGATAAACTTAAAGCCATCTCGAACTGGAATTATAGGGAATGGAGATTTCTCTCATTTAAACCATGAAAACATTGTTACGATCCTCCTTGCTGATATATTTCTTCTTCCCCATCTCATATTCTTTTAAACATGAAAAGTCCAGACTTTGTCCGTGCACTGGCCAACCTTTACGCAGTCCAACTTCATTTGTGTTCCGCACGAAGCCCCAGTTCTTACACCTTGGCACGTTCTGTACATGCCCACATGATAGCTTCTGGGTTCAAGCCACGTGCGCATGTATTCAATCGTTTGGTCGACATTTACTGCAAATCGTTCAACCTTGTCTATGCCCAGTACCTGTTCGACGAATGCCCTGAACCAGATGTTATTGCGAGAACGACAATGATTGCTGCGTATTCTGCAGCGGGGAAACTGAAGCTTGCGGGAGAGATATTTGGTGGGACTGCATTTCGTATGAGAGATACTGTTTTTTATAATGCAATGATCACTGCCTATTCGCATAATGACGATGGTCATGCTGCATTTCAACTGTTCTGTGATATGAGAAGGGATGGCTTTAGGGCTAATGATTATTCGTTTTCTAGTGTTCTTAGTGCTTTGGCGCTTGTCATAGAAAATGTAAAACAGTGCCAACAATTGCACTGTGCAGTGGTGAAGTCGGGAGCAGGACTTACTTCTACAGTGTTAAATGCATTGTTGTCTCTTTACATAAAATGTGCAACCTCACTGCATTTGTCGTCGTCATTGATGGTTGCTGCTAGGAAGTTGTTTGAGGAGATGCCTGAGAGAGATGAGCCATCGTGGACAACAATGATTACTGGGTATGTGAAGAATGATGATCTACTTACAGCGAGAGAGTTACTAGATGGGATGAATGAAAAATTCGGGGGTGCCTGGAATGCGATGATGTCTGGTTACGTGCATCATGGGCTATATCATGAAGCACTGGACATATTTAGAAAGATGCTTTCATCCGAATTTCAATTGGATGAGTACGCTTACACTAATGTGATTAGTGCTTGTGCAAATGCTGCTTTCTTCAACGTTGGAAAGCAGGTTCACGCATATATTCTAAAAAATGTGGTCACACCTACACCAGCATTTTCATTACCTGTTAATAATGCCCTGATCACATTGTACTGGAGATGTGGTAAAATTGAACTAGCTCAAGAGATATTTAATAGGATGACTGTGCAAGACCTTGTCTCATGGAATGCAATTCTATCAGGCTATGTAAATGTTGGGCATATTGATGAAGCCAAATACTTTTTTGGGGTCATGCCAGAGAAGAACCTTTTGACGTGGACCGTGATGATATCAGGATTAGCACATAGTGGTTGTGGAGAAGAGGGTTTAAAGTTGTTCAACCAGATGAAGTTACTTGGTTTTAAACCATGTGATTATGCATTTGCAGGAGCAATTACTTCTTGTTCTACGCTTGGGTCATTTGAGCAAGGTCGTCAACTTCATGCCCAACTTGTCAGATTTGGTTTTGAATCAAGTCTTTCAGCGGGAAATGCACTAATAACTATGTATGCAAGATGTGGCGTTGTTGATGATGCGCATAGCCTTTTCCTTACAATGCCTTGTGTGGATTCTGTATCATGGAATGCTATGATTGCTGCACTTGGGCAACATGGACATGGTGCTCAAGCGATTGAAATTTTTCAACAGATGTTGAAGGCTGGCATATTGCCTGATCGTATTACATTTCTCACTGTTCTCTCTGCTTGTAGTCATGCAGGTTTGGTAAACGAAGGGCGTCGATATTTTGATATAATGTACAAGTGTTATAATATAAGCCCTGGTGAAGATCATTATGCTCGTCTAATTGATTTGTTATGTCGAGCTGGAAAATTCTCTGAGGCAAAGGAAGTGATGCAATCAATGCCTCTTGAGCCTGGAGTACAAATATGGGAGGCTCTTCTTGCCGGCTGTCGCATTCATGGGAATATTGATTTGGGAATTGAAGCTGCAGACCGACTCCTGCAATTGATACCTCAACATGATGGAACTCATGTATTGTTGTCAAACATGTATGCTGTAGTGGGTCAATGGGAAGATGTAGCCAAGGTGCGCAAGTTAATGAGGGATCGGGGGATTAAGAAGGAGCCTGGTTGTAGTTGGATTGAGTTTGATAGTAAGGTCCATGTCTTCTTGGTTGATGATGCTGTGCACCCTGAGGTCCAACTAGTTTATGACTATCTTCAGAATATGGTCCAGGAAATGAGAAAAATAGGGTATGTGCCTGATACAAAGTTTGTGTTGCATGATATGGAGTTTGACCAGAAGGAATCAGCCTTGTCTACACACAGTGAGAAGCTTGCAGTTGCTTTTGGCCTAATGAAGCTTCCTCGACAAGCCACAGTCAGGGTTTTTAAGAACCTAAGGATATGTGGTGATTGCCATAATGCATTCAAGTATATGTCTAAACTTGTTGGCAGAGAGATTGTAGTGAGAGATGGAAAGAGGTTTCATCACTTTAGGGATGGAAAATGCTCTTGCGGCGATTACTGGTAATCAGAGTTCTATAGATCAAGGGGAAGCTTGGAGTTTGAAGCAGAAATGTGCTTGACCATTGTGAGGATGCCAAGGTAACAGGTTTGTAACATAGGTCTGTTTTGCAGTGTTATACAGAATTTATATATTATGGGTTTTTTAACCAGTTTCTGTCACTTCTGTGTTCCATATTCTTCAGTGATATCAAACAAAAGCGGTGTTATCATTTCAAACGATGGTTGCGTTGGGCACTAACTACTGTTTTCTTGCTATTTCATTGAGGCATATGCTCATACAGTGATTGCTAAAGTTATTAGAGGCAGAGCTTAGATTTTGAAAGAGAAATATATTTGGTAGTTTGAGGAATATTGAAGGAACAAGGTCTTACCAAAATTGCAGTTTCAGATTGTTGCATGATTTTCCTCTCGTGATAGTGCAATCTTATGATTTTTGTTATTTCTACGTATGTTTAAATCCTTAAACAAAAGCACAAGAAGTAATACAGTTTAAATTGATGGCTGTTGGATTTTGCATCTAATGTTTGCTTGGCATTACCTAGATGCAGTGATTGCTGCAGTTTCTGTTCATGAAGGAGAAGGTTAGAGTAGCAGATATATTTTGGCAGTTTTGAAGGATACTGAGGTAAAAATTCTCAACAAGATGCATGATTATGGGAAATAGATGGTTTGTTTCCTTATGTTTCACAAATGCATGGCAATAATCAATGATATTTGTTGTTTTATATGTGGAAGCAGAAGATGTAATATTATTGAAACAATGGTTTGATTGCTCTGTCTTATGTTTGTTTGGTAATTATTTGGAATGATGATTTTGAAAAAGAAATCACTTAATACATGGTGTGGAAAGAGTTTTTTGAAATCATGCACTTTTCAATCTTTGACCTCCACTGGTTTCTGTATCTTTTTTTATAGAAAGGCTGAAACTGTAAAAGACCATGCTATGCTACTGGATTTGCGTGTTAGAAACTGTTCAGGTATGGCTTCCCAGTTCCCATCTTCGAATGGAGGGCTTCTATTGGATTTTAGTGGAATCTGATTCTCAAAAAGCAACCAGATGGTTTTTTCTTCTATGATTAGTTTTGTAAAAATTAGTGAGCTCAGGCAGAGTAGGGAGAAGTAGTTGAGACAGGCGGACGGTGGGATTCACTTATGATGAAAGAGGTTTTTGGATAACTAACACCAATTGTGCCTCGTAATACATGCTTGTATTTTCAAATCCATTACATGTTCTGCTAACGTGAGTAGATGGAACTGGATGTTCTCAAAGGAAATCCTGGACAAGATGCTTTTAGTTTTATAGCCAATTCTTTCATAGTCATGTACGAAGTGTTTAGGATATGTAAATATCAAAATATGCCTTGCAGGTCTGCAACCTTTATCTGTTTCTTCCTTGTTGTCCATCGCATGATGAGGTACAAAACTATGTAGGGCTCCTGAGGCTAATAACCTACTTCACATGCTGCTTGATCAAGGGAAATTAATTTCAAAAGAACCGTCAGCGATGGATCACGTAAGTTCCCTTTGACTAAATATTTCTAAATTTAAAAAATATAACTCATATATTATTCCACTAGATCTTGCATCTCCCACAACTATTTGTAGTTATCTTTGGAGTAGTTTCATATCCTTTATTTTGAATATGATTATATAAATCTTAGACCATTTCAATTGTTGTTAATAGTATATGAGAAGTTTCCATCGGTCTTCCTAATACAACAGCAGTTCAAATTGATCTCACCATAATGATTTGAGATTATAGGGATATATGTCTAACTAGTCTTAGTATACTGTATTGCATCACATAAAACCAAACAATTCATAAAATATGGCAAATGATGTTGAATTTTTCTCTCCTCTATACATCTGCAGTTTATTGATGCTTCTGCAAGATGTAACAGGAACTTGTTATTCTAAACAAAACAAGATAAAAGAGCTTATGCTACTCGAGACATCCCAATGGTCTTAAAAACTAAGACGAAGGAATTTGCAGTTGGACACCATCCTGTGAATCAAGAAATCAGCTTTCCAATGGAATTTGGTCTCGGCCATTACCAAGCTTCACTTATGGAATGAAGCTTGACCCTTATTTAAAGCCAGTGCAAGTTGACGTCCTCCTTGACTATTTTTATTTTTAACCCATCGATTTTAGGGCTTAAGGCCTCCCATAAGCTAGCTGTCTCTTCATCACATATCACCTCCTCCAAATGCTTAAGGTGCACCGATTGTGGCAGCTGAAAATTGTTTGAGCATCCCACCATGTACAATGTTCTCAACTTCTCTAGTTTACCTATTTGATCAGGTAGCGTTTTGATTGCCAAACATTCTGATATGTCAAGAACTCTCAACTTAAAGAGGTGTCCAATTGTGCTTGGCAACTCTGGCAATGCAATGCAGGAACTTAGCCTTAGAACTTCTAAAGCAACACAGTTACTGATTTCTTTTGGCAGTGTAGTCAACTTCGGACAGTTGGTGATGCTAAGTTTCTTTAATCTGGTAAGATCACACAGCTCAACAGGCAATACTGTCAGGTTGTAGGAGTAGTCAATATCTATCTCCTCTAGGTTTGCCAATGAGTCTGGCAACTGGAAGGTAGAAGTAGTGAAAGCTTGACCTATATTACACATGACCAAGGTCAACTTTCGTAGGCTATGCAGCTTCATGGCTGTAAAGCTGAAGGGAGGTAACATAACCTTCTCCATTCTGATTCTCTTGAGGTGGGAGAGATGATGAAGATTTTCAAAGTTGCTCAATTCAGCAGGGAAGAAACCGTAGTTTATCAGAATTATAACCTTTATTCTTGTTGATTTCAATATAAACTCTGGTATAGTATACTTATTCGTGCGAAAATTAAGGACCAAAGCTTCAAGTTTGGGTAATTCCATCATGCACCATTCGGACGAGAACTTATCATCTGCAGAGAACTTTTATGTTGTCAAGTTTGGAAAACAAAAAAGAGAAAAGCAGTACGGGCTCATAACTTTCTCTGTAAAGAAGATTGGGACAGAGAATTCACTACCAGAGAAGATGGACAGCAGGCGAGCCTTAAGACTGAGCTGCCTGCCTTCAGTCAACCAGTCAGGCAAGTTGTTTCCGATGATATCTACAGTTACTCTCTCCCTGTTCTCGATTGGTTCCAGGTTGCTTAGATGAATAGCTAGCTCTCTAAGCAGATCATGTTGCATGACAAAATACTGACTGTAGCTGCCACCCACGTCTTTCCTGTAAAAGATTAAAATGGTAAGGCAAGGCCTTTTCCGCGAAACGTGAACTATATGATTCATTAACCCTTAGGCACTAACAATCTTTGCTTGTTTCAATCGGAATGAGTACTAACACCTGCCCACCTTTTGATAATAAGATCCAGCAGATTCCTGGAGGAGAGTTCCTGAAGGGTGGCAATTGTACGCATACCTTCATCATCTTGTCCATATAATTCTGCCCATATATCAATTAGAGAAGTAACAGGAATTCTTTGATCTTCAGGGAAGGAACATAGGTCCATGAAACACTCCTTCACTTTAACCTTTTTATCCAAGGCCTCCAAACTGCCTTTCAAACAATTAAGCAAATGATCATCTTCAAAAATAGAACCAGTTTGTGACAGTTCTATCTCTCTGAGTTGCCACACTTCTTTAGGCTCTCTGCAAAGAGACCGACCGACCACATTGAGAGCCATCGGAAACTTTTTACATGCTTTAACAATCTGCAATTGAAGCCCACAAGTACATCATCCACTTAAGTCGCATGATAATAGCGGTTTTCTTTTTGTTAATTCATAACCATATGCATCTTTCTGAAACATAAATATGAAATTGTTACCCTTGCTGAATTAATGTGGTAACAACTTTATTATCAAACACGATTTCTGTGTCTTGTACATTTGGATACTAATGCGTTTCATCATATGCATTTGTCAAGATCATGCATGCAGACACGTGTATAACTAACACGAGTAATCTCAATTCAGCTCATTAAAGATCATTCTAAGCATTGGATCTCTTTTGCAGCCTTATATGAGGTATAAAATTGGCAATGGAAAGATTGCTGACTTCTGGTTTGATAATTGAGATACAGTAGCGCCATTATATACCATGGAAGACATTCAATCACTCAAGGCTATTTTTCCACCCAACACCAAAGTCAAATCAATCATCTTGAATGGTCCCTGTTCATGACCTTTTCATTCTTCTAGAGACTTCCAGACTATCATCTGTAACTGGTCTTACTATTCTCTTAATAACAACTCTGAAGAGTGCTTACGCTGGCTTGGGGAACAGGTCTCTGCAATTTACTACTACATCATGCAAGAGGGGACCATAGGGAGAAATATTAGATACAATCTTGTAGGGATAACTGGTTAGTTCCTTCACACTCTTTCATACTCTGGTTAGCAACTTCTACGAGGCTTGCTACAAGAGATAGACTCAAATTTTCAGTTGATTCCAAGGTTTACATAATATGTGGTAAGGAGAATTAATCATACAATCATCTTTTATTCAATTGTGAACACTCAGCTTATCTTTGGAACAAACTCAGCTTATTCAATCTTCAATGTCCTTATAATGACTGGTAAAGAATTCCGGATTGGGCTGCAAAAGTTAAAACATGCAGTAGAGGGGACAAGAAGATCTTCAATTGGCCTTTGGAATCATAGTGCACCATATATGAAGAGAAAGAAATATCAAAATACATCAGGCCAAGTTGTTAGACACAAATGCAAGCTGGACTAGCTTCTACCTTAAGTTTCGAGTGACAATTCTGGCAAGGAGAAAAGACCTAGAAGCCACTTCAACTCTATACCTGTCCTTGATTATGTAAATCAAAGCAATCTTAAGAAGCTCTTGGGCAGACCTTAGTCAGGGTTTATCAAAGACACTATGAAACATATATTGGCTAACCTTTTTTCAATGGCTGTTAAGTGTACATTACACTAGTTCACTTTCGAATTAATACAATTACTTATTTACCTTTCAAAAAAAAAAAAAAAACTAACACGAGTACAGAACCTTCTTCATCATTTGAGTGTAATTACATACCTTGTCCACAACTTCATCTGCAATTTCAGAATTCTGATTTGGCAAAGATGCCGACCTCCGGAAAAGGATCATGGCATTTTCATCATTCAATGGTTGTAAATTGTAGGTGCAATCAAATCTACGAAAATCAAACCTTGATGTCACCAAAACCTTGAAACCTGGGATTTTGATGCTGAACTTATCATCAATAAGAGATACTGAATCTGGCCAAACATCATCTAGGACTAACAATTTAGGATCTGGTCTTGTACTCCACAAAAATTGTTCCAACTGGGACAATCTCTGTACAAGGTCCTCCACGGTGGGATTTCTCGAAACAATGACAAAGAAGATGTTACTATTAGAACGTGTAGTTTACTTGGTTTACTTGGTCAATTAGTTGTTAATTAGTTGCTTTATTCATGGGATTGTATTCTGCTGATTTTGTTGTTCGTGCTCCTTTATTTGTGGAGTCAGTTGCTGCACCACTTTGTATTTAAACTCTGCTTCCTTGATTAATAAGATTATCCTTCCATTCAACATCTTTTGTGCACTATTATGGTATCAGAGCAGCCAACATCACTCTAACGAGTTAGATCCTTTCTCTTCTTCTTTTTTTTTCTTTCTCAGTTACTGCAATGTCAACCACTTCAGAAACAAATCCAGTCATTGTTAATGCTGACAACACAACCAGCAACACCACTATCATTCAATTCAATCCAGCCTCACAATTACCAATCAAACTCAATGGCAGCCATAATTTTGCAACCTGGAAAGCTCAATTCTCCATGCTAATGCATGGTTATGACTTATTTGGTCATTTAGATGGGAGTAAGCCAGCTCCATCTAGTTCAGCCAATGATGAAAATTCAACACATGCCTTTCAATTCTGGTTTCGCCAGGACCAACTACTCCAAAATGCACTTATGGCCTCAGTTGATCCTACGATTGCTCCTACTGTTGCTGCTTCACAAACATCAAAACAAGCGTGGGATTCTCTGCATACTGCCTATGCCAACAAATCTCAAACACGACTTTTCAGTCTTCGTGACCAACTTGCTCGCCTCAACAAGGATTCTAATTCTATCACAGAATATTTACAAAGTATTCGCTCTATCTCCGATGAATTGGCCACTGCTGGGGCACCTGTCTCCACATCGGAACTTGTTGTCAAATTCTGAGTGGCCTTGGTCCTGAATATCGGGAAATTTCCGCAGCCATTAGAGCTCGAGACACCACAATATCTTATGAAGAACTGTTTGACAAGTTGCTTGACCATGAATTGTTTCTTCGCCATGAGGAATCCAAGTCTAAATCAGTTCCGATAACCGCTGCTATTGCCACCAAAAACAATTCCAGGTCTCACAACAACCAACCATGGCGCAACAACAACCGTCCTAACTACTCACCTCAATGGCGATCTCAAAACAATAATGCCCCTCGGTGTCAACTCTGCAACAAACTTGGCCACACTGCCAACATATGTCGATCCAGGTCCCACTACCATATTGCAGCAAAGGCCAACTATATCTCTGGATTGAAGGCACCATCAGATGCTTGGGTTGTTGACTCAGGAGCAACTCATCACATCACCACTGACCCTCAAAATTTGCAAGAGTATAGAGGCAACCAGGATGTCTCAATGGGTGATGGTAACACTATTCCTATAACTCATACTGGTTCAATTCAATTATATGCATCAAATAATGCCTTTCAGTTGTCTCATACTCTTTGTGCACCTGCTATTAAACGCAATCTTCTCTCTGTTTCTAAATTTTGCCAAGATAACCTAACATCCATTGAATTCTTTCCGTTTCATTTTTTGGTCAAGGATTTGAGAACCCGCAAACCTTTGGTACGAGGCCAGAGTAAAGATGGACTTTATGAGTGGCCAAGTTTGACATCTTCCAGCCTGCCCGAAGCTCATTTCACATCCTTCCCAGCCTCTATTGATACATGGCATCGACGTTTGGGTCATCCTCACTTTCGAACTTTGCAATTTGTTTTAAATAAATTTTCTCTACCTCATATCAAGCATGGTACTTTTAACTTTTGTAACTCTTGTTCATCCAATAAATCTCATCGTCAACCATTTCAGAACTTTACTCTATCTAGCAGTAGACCTCTCCAAATTATTTTTAGTGATTTATGGGGCCCATCTCCGGTTTTATCTATTGATAAAAAATCATATTATTGCATTTTTGTTGACCAATTCACTCGATATATTTGGCTATACACATTAACAAATAAAAGTGATGTCACAGATGTTTTTCACAAATTTCACCTTGTTGTCGAAAATCACTTCAGCCAAAAAATTTCGTCTCTTTACACTGACGGTGGCACTGAATACAAAAGCCTCGACTCTTATCTTAACTCTAATGGTATTGAACATCTACTCAGTCCACCGTATACACCTCAACGGGTTGCTCTTGTTGAACGCCGTCATCGACATATCATTGAAACAGCAAGAACAATTCTACATGAGGCATCTCTTCCATCTAAATTTTGGTCTTTTGCTTGTCACCATGCTGTTTATTTAATAAATCGTATGCCGACACCACTTTTAAACAACAAATCCCCCTTTCAAAAACTTTTTGGAGAACCGCCGAATTACAAGTCTTTAAAAACCTTTGGCACATTGTGCTACCCTTGGCTTAAGCCATACTCAAAAAATAAACTTGAGCCTAGGTCCACACCTTGTGTTTATTTGGGTTTTTCAGTTCTTCACCATTCTCATCAGTGTTTTGATCCAAAATCCTCAAAAATATTTTTATCACGTGATGTTTATTTTAGAGAAGATATTTTTCCTTATAAATCCATGTTTTCCAACGTTGACAGTATCACTTTGGCTTGGGATTGTTCTTTGCTCACTCCTTCTCCAAAACCAATTGATCCACACCCACTCATAGACTCCCAACTACCACACCCACTCCTTGTTTCCCGTAACAATACCTCACAAAAGACAAAACCACCCTTACAAGCCACTAATTCAATGTCTACCCACCTCAGGTCTCCTCCATCACATCATAATTCCACTTCCACCATTGATCCCATTCCCCCAACCTCTCCACCTACTGCAGCTACTCAACTTATGCCACCTCCACCACCCTCTTACACAAAACCCACCTCTTCATCTCTTCAAAAAACTCGAGACACAATTGTAACTCGATCTCACCATCATATAACCAAACCAAAAAATTTTTTTGACTACCTTGCACATACCTCTCCTGTCATTACCCCAACCACACTTCGACAAGCCACTCAAATACCCGAATGGAGAACAGCTATGAAGGATGAATTTGATGCATTGTTGAAAAACCAAACATGGGAATTAATACCACCTGACCCCTCTAAAAACATTGTCTCTTGTAAGTGGTTGTACAGGATTAAACGGAACTCAGATGGCACAGTTGATCGCTACAAGGCTCGTCTCGTAGCCAAAGGATTTACGCAACGACCTGGAGTGGACTTTCATTCGACCTTTAGCCCGGTTATAAAACCAACTACAGTTCGGCTCATATTATCCATTGCGGTTCAGTTCAACTGGCCCCTTCGCCAACTCGACATCAATAACGCTTTCCTTCAAGGACACCTTTCTGAAGAGGTTTACATGATGCAGCCTCCTGGTTATGAAGATAAAAATCATCCCAATCATATTTGCCGGCTTAAGAAGGCTATTTACGGTCTTCGACAAGCACCTCGGGCTTGGTACAACGAATTGAAAGCGCATCTTGTTCGAAATGGTTTTCACAAATCTGAGTCAGACAACTCACTCTTCATTCGTATCACTAATGCAGCCACAATCTATATTTTGGTTTATGTAGATGACATCATTGTCACCGGCAACAACACCAAAATCATTGATCAAGAAATCAGTTCTCTTGCTGCTCGGTTTTCTATTAAAGATTTGGGTCCTCTTCACTACTTTTTGGGGATTGAGGTCCATCACAGCTCTACGGGTATTGTTTTGTCCCAATCTCATTATATTCATGAAATTCTGCAAGCAGAAAACATGCTTCAATGCAATTCCGCCTCAACACCAATGAGTTCTCCTTGCAAGCTTCATGTAAATGATGGAGCCAAGCCAACTGATGCAAGTCGATATCGTAAAGTCCTTGGAAAACTTCAATATCTCTCCTTCACACGACCTGACATTTGTTTTTCAGTTAACAAATTGTCCCAATATATGCATTCTCCATCTGAAATTCACTGGACGGCCGTTAAGCGTGTATTGAGGTATCTCAAAGGGACTGCTCTTTTAGGACTTAATTTGACAAATGATTTCAGTTTTAATCTTCACATGTATTCGGACGCGGATTGGGCTGGCGATATCACAGATCGAGCCTCAACCTCAGGATTTTTCTTGTTTCTTGGCCGCACACCAATCAGCTGGTCTTCTAAAAAGCAGAAAACTATAGCTAGGTCCTCAACCGAAGCAGAATACCGAGCTGTAGCTTCAGCTCTTGCTGAATTAAATTGGGTCCAAAATTTGTTACGTGAATTGCATCTTCCATTGAAACAAGTTCCTATAATCTACTGTGATAATGTTGGTGCCACATATCTCTGCGAGAATCCGGTCTTTCACAGTCGAATGAAACACATTGCTGTTGATTTTCATTATGTCAGGAATCAAGTTCAACAAGGGCTAGTGAAGGTTGTTCATATCCATGGAGCTGATCAGTTAGCTGATACTCTTACAAAAGCCCTTCCTCACTCAACATTTCATCTTCATTTGGTCAAGCTAGGAGTCCTAAAGGACTACCTACCTTGAGGGGAGCGTATTAGAACGTGTAGTTTACTTGGTTTACTTGGTCAATTAGTTGTTAATTAGTTGCTTTATTCATGGGATTGTATTCTGCTGATTTTGTTGTTCGTGCTCCTTTATTTGTGGAGTCAGTTGCTGCACCACTTTGTATTTAAACTCTGCTTCCTTGATTAATAAGATTATCCTTCCATTCAACATCTTTTGTGCACTATTAGTTACCTTGAAACTTCTCTGCTCAAATTAGAGAAGAGAAAAACTATATCAGAGGGCCAGTAAATATCTGCAATCTATATGCAAAGCAAACGCATATACTGGAGGCAATCACGCGAACTTCGAACATCAACATGAAAGTTACTATCGGAATTTGATTGAGAAAAAAAGGCAATGACGTATGAGTTTCCATCCCAATACATTTAAAATTGACAAACGGTTCAGTAGAAATGATTCCTAGCCAATGGATCTGGTGAAACCAATATAGTTTAATCATTTCCATAAGAACTGGACTATTGCAGAAGAAAAGTTATATCTATTTTACCTCGAACTTCCTTGTCATGGCAAAATAATTTAGCCAACGTGGTCTTCCCACAACCTGGTGGAGCAGATAATACGAGTGTCGAAACCTCGTCTTTGAACAGCATCATCTTCAAATCCCACAACGGTCCTTCCAATCCCACCGGATCCTCTGGAGGGCCTGGGATTGCGTATGAACAGCTAAAACCTTTATTCCCACCAAACTATTGTAACATCGATAACAACAACAAAATCAGGATTAATCCCACTGATATGCCAGTTCTAAGGTACAAAGAAGTCCAGGAACTTGACCTCCCAAACTCTTTGTTCAAGATAAATGGTTTTTGGGAAGCAATCACATCTTTTACCTTAACGAGACCTTCTCTAACGTCCCTTGCTATTTGAACCACCCCAACAACAATAGCAAAGGATTTGAGCGATTCCTCGAAGTCTCGAAGCTTGTCTGTCAATTTAGGCTTTTCCCAGAAGGCGTACCGTCCCACTGCTGAGCATTCAAGAAGCAGCTTCTTGCCGTCCATGATTCTTTCCTTAAGTTTTTCGGCCTCGTCCTTTCTACGACCCAAAGCTTTGTCCCAGTCACTTATCTCTTCCACCACAGGAATTATGCTTTCAACTATGAATTCTATCCGATCAACTGTAGGATTGAACTTGGCAACCTTTTCTCTAAAGCTTAGAATTGCTTTCAACACCTCTCCAAACACTGCTCCTATAGCAGCCCCTCCAAATAACTCCGCCATTACAATCTTCTTTGCAGATGATCAGATTCACTCCCAAATTAACTCTTCTGACAAATGAATTGTGCAGGGATGCACGCAACCTGCAATATTATGTATACTTTACAAAAGCCAAGGGAAAGGATAGTGATCATTATGGGAACTGGTCATGCCACTGGGAACCTTCCTTCCAGAGGTGTGAACCACGACAGGCCTCTGAGAAGTCTTTGCCATGTTAGGCCCCACATGTTCCTGGTCAAGTTCACGCGTAGAAAGAACATTATTTTAAGTTTTTAGTGACAAAGACGCGTAAAAAAAGTACCAATTACATAATTAAAAGAATCTTGTCGCCATGCAAACTTTCGTGTGCTTCTTCCTCGATACTCGATCGAAATTTCGCAGTAACATCAAAATTTAGAGAGATTTTATAATGCACAGGCTTTTCTTTATTAAATAAAAAGACTTGATGTTTTTAATAGACTTACATGCAATTGTAAAGATATGAAAAAAATTATACATGAAGAAAATAAAAGAAAGAAAACAAAAATTCGTAAGGCCTTTTTAAATACTCACAAATAGAGAGAAAAAAAGAAAAAAGAAGAATTAAATTAAATAAATACATAAATAAATAATACTAAAATACTAAAGTAATAAATATGACAAAACCAAGATTTTAAAAACTGGATCGGAGAATCCGGTCTAAGGTTTGAACCAGTCAGTGGTTCGGTCCAGTTTCACCTAATAACCTCTTTGCATAAAAACCGACCGGTTCAACCTTTTTTCGATCAGACTGAACAATCCAGTCCGGTTTTTAAAACCTTGCAAAATTTTCCTTCCTTTCTTTCATCAAAACTTTCGCATTTAGAGAATTGTTGCAAAGAATATGTTCACTTAATTACTAAGCCAAATTCATTAAAATTATTGGTTTATAATATTGTTTCTTTTTGGATGCTTTGTCTTCCTAAATAAGGGAGCAAGAAGAGAACTGTACTATAATCACTCTGAAGACCAAATGACGCCATCACTTATTACAATATAAGTGCCTATAAGCATAATATAATTTTCTTACATTAATATCATAATTTTGCTAGAAACATTATATAAATCATATTGCCACCTACGAAATGCTCAAGTCACTTACTTCTTCTTAACATCCTCTATTTTATTTGAGTTGAAAATTATTCTCTCTTACTTCCAGTTACACGTAACACCACCGCCAATACGCATTTTGTAGTACATTGATGAAACTTACAAACATAAACATATTAAACTCTGAATTATACATTCATAAAATATTCGTTGCTCCTAAATAAATATGAAAGAAATATACATACCTGGGTAGTTATACATGCATTAATGCCAAACTTTAGATCTTGGTCAATATTTCTTCTATAGGCAAAAGGTGCAAATTTAACTCATATTTCATAAAATTACAAGTTAATTTCTACTATTTTGAGGCATTTAAATGAATTCTAACATTTGCAAACTGTTCAAATTTGACCACAAAAATTTAAATAAAGTAAAGCTTTGTCAAAAGAATTTATGAAGAAAATGCATTTGTCACAACAAATGAATTAACAACATCTACGGATGGTCAGTTCATATCTTATTTTGATTATATTTAAGTTAAAATTATACTGTATTGCAAGTTTACAATTAAGAATAATTTCATACATTACTAATTTGTAATTTATTTTAATGCAGTAGAAGAAGTTGATGCAAATACTTTAGATGAAAGCGTAGATTACGAATCTTTAAATAGCGTTGGAGAAGTTAGAACTTTTAACGATGATGAGACACAACCTTCTTCAGAAAAACAATTTTGATTTTTATTGTTATTTTAATATTTATATTAGACTTATATTTATTTATTATTTATTCATTATATAATAATAGACATTGGTATATTTTTATTTCAATAAAATATTTTATTTTATAAATAAAATATTTTATTTTATTTTTACTTATTCTTATAAGTTTTACTTTTTATTTATTATATACTAGTTTTATACTGGTTCACTACCTGTTGAACTTCTAAACCTTAAATCTTTCCTTCGGCCAATTCGATGTCCGGTCCGGTTTTTAAAATATTGGACAAAATACACTCGATAATTAGTAGGCAAGAGATGAGAAACTGTTAAAGCTACGCTCATACCTAGTGACGAAGGCGAAGAGCTTCTCAAATGCAAAAAATTTTCATAGACTTAATCTGAAAAGTCGAGTCACAAGACACAACGGCTAGCCCACGGCTAACAATTAAAGAGATAGAGACTGAACAATTAGACAAAACTTCCGAGGTAAATGCTACGCAATAGGCTCACAGTACCTGAATTTTTGTAACCTATAAGACCGCGAATGCTCTCTTTAACATATATTCTTTACCTATATCCTAGTACACCGGATTTTCCTATTGCAGATCAAGTCTTCAGTAAGCTCCAACTATGTCATATCATTCTTGATCACTTCTCTATAATTCTTTTTAGACCTTCATTTTTTCGTCCTGCAGTCTCTAAGAATTATTTTCTCGCATAGTCTCACTAGAGCATCAGGGTGTCTTTTTATAACCCTATCTTACGACGGGTATCTTTGTGACGAGATTAAATCCTCTGTTTCAGTTAACTAGTTCCTACCATATTTTATTAAATCCCATCTACATATTTATGTAGAGTCTACACAAATGTGTGGACTAGATTAAGTGGAACAGGGTTGGAATACCCTAAGTGGAACAGGTGCTCCAACCCTTTTGGAACACCTGTCAACTCATCCATAATTATACAATTTAATTCCTTTATGCTTTTTCAAAAAAGAAGATGAAAAGAGATGAAAGAGAAATGAGCAAAATACTTGAGGAATTGCTAACACACGCTACAGTTGTTCAACAAAGCACGAAATTGTTGACCAAACTCAAGCTGTAGTTGAAAATTGAAATATTATTATTTCAAAATATTAAAAATTAAAAATAATGCTATTTATTTTTAATGAATGAACACAATTCCTGAGTTGCATTATGCTAGACTTAATGTGAGGGGAGTGAGTATTTGTTTATGAGCTTTGTAGTTTATAGTGTGGTACAGGTTACACGTATAGAGGCATACAGTTCAGGAAGTTTTCTATCACATGATCGTCGACCCAGGTATGTGTTTACTCTTTTTCATGTTAATTTTACGTTGATGTTGGGTAGGACAAGCTGTATTTCTTTGGCCTTTAAGTGGGAATCTATTAATTAGGAATGCTTTTACCTCTCACTTATCTAATTTTCGGTGTGAGTTTGGTGTCTGTTGACTATTATTCATGTTGGTCATCTCCATAAGTGGCTTCTGTCCATTTGTGGAGGTAATGGGTGGTAGTTCCAACCATCCTTATAGTTGCTTTTGGTATTTCATTTCTGCTGGTGCGATCTTTGTTTTTAGTATGTAATGCTGTTATTTACTCATTTTTCAAGTCTTCTATGTGGTATGAATCTCGTGATTACAGAAATTAGTTGAGGTTGGCAGTCATGATCTAATGTGTTTTTCCCTTTTTTTAGTTTCCATGACCATTATCCATAAGGTCTATTGTTCAGACGATGATGTGTGGTTACATGTTCTGTAATAGATAAACATCCTTATACTTTCGTAGAGTTTTTGGCACATCAGATGTCTTCTCTGTTAGCTTTCTCGAGCATCCTGACAACTTTGTTGTTGTTCACGAGAAGCATACTCCACTTACTAAACTTACGCCTCTATTAGTATAAGACAAGTCCTTTAGAATTTTTTTATAACGTGATAGATCAACCTTTTATTTTATTTTATTTATTTTTTACTTATTTTAATTTTATTTACTTACTCTTTTAGCATATCAGTTTTTTTTTCATTTCATTATCACATTTGCATATGGGTTTATCAGAAACAGCCTCTCTACTCTATAGGGATAAGGTTGCGTACTATTATGCTTTCCCAGACCTTGCTTTGTTGTGAAATTTTAGATTGAGTGTGATGATGATGATATGGTTTATTTAGACTCAAAATAAACAAAAACTAGTTATTACAATGATTAGAACAGTAGCGTTAGTCGAATATTCCACACATTAGTTAATAATTGTACTTGAATGATCAACAAATAAGGTTATTAACTTGTGATACATTTTTCAAAAGAAAATGTTTAACGATATTTTCCACACTAGTTGCTCAATTTATCCAAAACCTTAACATTGGTCACCCAAATCACTGTACCTGTCAACTAAATTCCTAAAATAAAATTTTAAAGCCTATCAATTTCTACAAAGATTAAAATGCAAAAAAAATTTATACTCCTAATTTATAATCATTTCAAAAGTTTGTTTGAAGGTTGATGTGTTTTCTTTAATGGTAAAAAATTCCTCTATTACGATAGGATTTATACATTATTTAATATATGAGAATGATTATACATTGGAGATAGACTAAAGTTCCATATTGAAGATCTTATCTATGTTTTGTGCAAAGTTGAGTAGGAAACATGACTAGCCTTCCTTGGAATAAAACGCCCGAAGTAGAAGTTGGAGGAATACACTAACTTGGGTAAAAAGTGCAAATTTCAAGAGTAATGTTGACAAGAAGATCTTCAGGTTACCATTTGGAATGATCACTTACCACATATGGAAAGAAAGAAATAATGTAATATTGGGAATCAAGGAAGTGGATGTTCAATCAAGTTAAGGTAGGGTTATGCTAAGGTTAAGGCTAACAATTCTAGCAAGGAACCTGACATTTGAAATTTCAGTGGGATTGAGATGTAGACTGTGTTTGTAACAGTAGCTCAATATAGTGTTGTTCTGGTTGTAATTTTACTAGCTACCTTTGCTTCTTTTGTTCTTCTATGTATAAAACTCTTTGGTTATAAATTTAATTTGGTAATAAATTTAATTTTAACATTTAAAAAATAATTATGTAATGATTGAATCCTTAATTCATTGAAATAATTAAAATAAGGTTACAAGTAAGATTATAATGATTTGCTCAAGTATTGATATGTTTGGTTCCTCCTTATTCTTGGTTCTTTATTTGAATTGCATATGTTCTCTATAGTTCCCATTTTTTTTATTCTTTGGTTTCTTAATTGATTCAAATGGATACTTTTTCTCACTTTACCATTCCATTTAGCTTGATCTTTCACATATTAATTTACTAATATCTCCAAAGATAAAAACATTAATAGCTAGTTTATGCTTTTTATCATTATTTTGAGAGCATTTTACTTGTGCTTGGATTATTTCTATTGGATTTGGTGCTCATTATGGAATATTTTTTCTTTATAAGACTTATTTTAGCTCTTAAATGAATAAGAAATGAATTCGGGCAAGTTATAACAAAATTAGAGAAGTTTGAGGTGATTTAGTTGAACACTGCTTCAACTTGGTCTGATATTCAATAACACATCCTAAACAACTTTTTGACATGCATTGATTGTGATCTGTATGTAAACAACTTTTTGACATGCATTGATTGTGATCTGTATGTAAATTCAGGTTTTTAACAATTGTGAAAAATATATGACTAATATGGGCTCGTATTGGTTAAAATTTTGAGGTTTTCTTATAATAACAAGGAAAGAGACATGATAGATAGTGAGAAAGCCATCTACGGGGACAGAGAGAGATAATAGACATTTAGAGGATGAAACGACAATTAGAGCAATCAAGAACAAATCAAGGAAGAGGTAACCGTGGAAAAAAAGGAAAGAAGGCCCAACAAAATTCACTCAATGAGCATCAATATTTTAAGATCCAAGCGAATACTATTATTTATCTTGTTTTCTTATTATTTATTATTTATTTTCTTCATTTTATTATGAACAAAATTAAGATAGATCTAGGTAAGATGAACTCTAAACTTACTATTTAGTTTGATTGCTTTGATTTAATGATTAATTTTATTTTGAGAATTAGTCATGAGTATATATTATGTTAAACTTAAGTTAACATATATAAGGATTGCGAATTCATATCTATATAATAGGTTAAGGCATGAAAAATGAGCGTTATATGGAATCCTAGAGATCGTATTGCATAAATCTCCTAGTTTAGAATCACATTTATTAATGGAATTCATAGAATGAATTAAAATGTAGAAAAATAAATCGACAATACCAAAATGCAGAAAAATCATAATTCAAGAATCTTAAGACTAGAGATTACTTTTTTCTCTATTTTGTCTCCTTTCTATTATATCGATTGAATTGTGTCTCATCCTAGATTTTTGAATATACTAATTACCCTCTCTCAAGATGTAACTAATTGTCAGCTATCAAATTAATAGAAATCAATTGGACGATCTCTCAACCTATTTAATGACTCCAACGATTCAACTAGTTATTAAACTGTACTATAGGTGATCAATTGACTGGCCGAGATTTCTCTTTTAAGTATTCAATTAACATGATGATTACTAGTCTATAGGTCGCCAACTCTCGTTGTACAATCCTACATGAATATGTTCTCACTCACTCTCTCGATTTGTTGCAAGATGAAAATTAAAAACAACAATCACCAAAGACATTTCATTCAATTCAATAAAATAGGAATTCAACACAATAGGTCCAAAAGCAATCCCTAAAACTAAATCAACCTAACATAGTCTCCATAATATCATCAACATTCATATAAACCATTTTTAGAAAGACTAGAAAAGATTTAGATGACAGAAAATTGAATAGAAAGACTCCTTCTTTTCTTTGTCAAAATCTAGAATTTTGACAAAGATGTGCTATTTTTACTCAGTCTTGATGATGATCTTTATCTCTAATCCTTCCTCAAGGCTCTAAACATGTGTTCTTCATTCAAGGATAGTGTTTCTATAGATGGGTGTCGTCTCCCTCTGAATATGGAGGCTTATTGATGCTTAAATAGTCCAAAAATCCTAGGTTTAATAAAGCCCTGCATTAAGTCTCGGATTACAATTCCAACATCCATAGGAATTTGCATGATTCCCACGATCATGGGAATTGACCTCCACTCCACTCCTCTTTTCTTCTCCTCTTTGATCTCTTGTTTAACCTCCAAGTTGCTCCTTATTCTTTCGTACATAAAAATAGTTAATTCTTATCCTCAATTATTATTAAACACACAAAAACAACAATAGAAATCAAACTTAATAAAAACATACAAAATGAATCCTAAACTATAACAATGATCAATAATTATGCAAGAAAGCACATGCCAAATATGTAGAAAAACATATACTAATGCACACCTATCAATCACCCTAGGCTACCATTCTTGTGTAACTTAATCACGTGTTTCTCACTTATATGGCCAAGTTGACAATGTCGTAAGTAAGATGATTTTAGGTTATCTTATTTTTGTCTTTTATTTTCATTGATATTTAAAATTGGATTAGACATATCTAATATGTAAATTCCATTGCACAATGTAGCAGTGCCATACAACATTTCATCCAACTTACTTGAACAACCATTGCTTGAAAAAGTTAAATGAAATCTCGCTTTATTAAGACATGAAACAGATTTAATGTTTTTAGTCACAATGGGTACATAATAGCAATTTTCTGAAAGCAATTCTAGCCCACTAGAAAGATACAAAATATATGTCCCTATAGCTAATATAGCAACTCTTGCTTTATTTCTCACATGTATGTCCATCTCTCCCTTCTTGAGTGGTCTACTATCCCTGAAACCCTGCATATCAACACATATGTGTGAGCCACATCTGGTATCTAATACCCAAATGTTATGATTAGAAATAATATTTATCTCAATGACAAACAACATACCAGAGGTGGATTCCTTGTAGTTCCTCTTCTACAAGTCTAGATAAGCTTTGCAGTTCCTCTTCTAATGCCTTTTCTTGTTGTCTCCTTCGCCTTCTTCTTGGCTACACCTCCCACTAGCTTCTTGAACTTCTTCTTCTTCTTTTTTTTCCTCTTTCGAGAACCAGAAGCAGAGTCCACTAGCATCATAGCCTTGCGGTCTTTCTTGACAGTTTGCTCAACTGTTTTGAGCAAATTAATTAGCTTAGGTATCGTCAAGGATATTTGGTTCATCCAATAGCTAAGCGTAAACTGTGAATAACTATTGGTCAAACCAGTCAGAATTAAGTCTATACTTAATTCATGATCTATAATGAAGCCCAAACTGCCTAATCTCTCAATATATCCATTCATCTTCAGCACATATTGCACTAGAGATGATCCCTCAACCATCTTTGAACAGAAAAGAAACCTCAAGGTCTCGAACCTTTCAGACCGAGTTTGCTCATCAAATAGTTCCCTTATATGGTAAACTATGGTATGAGCATCCATAGCCTCATACTACTTTTGCAGTTCTAATGACATAGAGGCCAACATTATACAGCTAGCCAACTCACTATCATCTAGTAGCTTCTTGTAAGTTCTCTGATCTTCATCAGATGCAACAATAGCACAGGGATCGGGAAGGGTTCATCTAGGATATATCCTAGTTTCTCGAATTTAAGCACAGTTCTTAAATTTTGTAGCCTATCTAAGAAGTTTCTTCCTGTGAGTTTGTTGGAATCTGAAAGGGAGCGTAGGTTCACACTAGATGACATCGTGGCGATTCAATAACCTAGAAGAATGAGAGAAAGTGTTAAAATGTACATTTAATGCATATTGATAAGGACTTTAATTACATGCATTATGGGTCCCACTATTCTTATTCAGATTCATAGCCCTTACTACGAATTCGAGAAAACTTACAGTTTTCTTAATGGGTTGATATCTGATATCACCAAGAATGACCTTGGGTTTGCCCAACAAGCCACCTTAGGTCAATCGGTAGGTATCATTCATACCAATTGCATACATTTATGCAACTATCGACTTGTGCCATCAACTATTGATTTAGCACACTCATTGGGTCATCAACGCTTGATTTGTATACATCGCATGTATATACCCCAACTTCACCTCTATCCATATTGAGCTTGGGTTTGCCCAACAAATCAACACTTCCAGTTAGGACCAACCCATTAATTCGAAAATCTAATTTCCATGGTTTGGACATATTATAACTTACGCCTTCCATTGAATCTTGATTTAATTAAAGACCCAAGTTTTATTATAAAATATTTCTAAGTCTATATTGTGGTAAATTGAAATATGCTAACACTTTGGCTCAATTTCACATTTCACATTTCACATATAGGGATTGATAAAACCATATGTATGAATAAATTGAGGCATGAATAATGAGAGCCAAATGAAATATTAGAGACAGGACTATATAAATTTCCAAGGTTAGAGTCAAATATATCAAAGAAATTCTGAAAATGAATTAAACATTCTTGGGGTTTTATCATAAAGAGATTGCAATCAATCAACTTAAGGATATGGAATATACTGACTTAAAAAGAATATGGCTGTAACTTTGGAATTCCTACCGTTCTAAGAAACTGGGGTTAATCATTGAATCAAGATGAGTTCAAGCGTAGGAAAGGTTATAAGTGATCCTTTATTTAGATATTGCTTAATTTATTGTTTTTTTCTTTGTTTGTTTATTTTATATTCGAATTATTAGTTTAATTGAGTATATCTTTAAAATCATTCATTAATTTTATTAAATTATATAATAGAAAGATAGTTAGTACTAGTAGTTATATTTCTTATAAGACTGACACTCACATTCACTAAGCTAAACTATAAGAATGATAAACAAACTTGCCTAGGTAATTCTAGTGTCGTTTTATTTAGATTGCACATACAATATCTCACAAAAATGACACATTATAAACTTGGTCACTTTAGGATATAATTGGTTTATGTAATGCTATTAATAACTAATTTAGTTTTAACTTGCTCTAATCATAGTTACAACAGATACTTAATTTGCATTATGATACTTTTGTATAATTTAGGCATATATTTATGTTAGAAGTGAATTATTTCTAAACATTAGTATCCCATTAAAAATGAATAAATAATAAATAAAATAAGAAAATATGTGAATAAGTGAGTATAAATGAATTTACTCTATTGGCTTTAACTTAAGCAAAAAAGTTGAAGTTAAAGGGTAATGCTAGTAGTCATTTGAAATAGTGAACTAAACTTAGAGTATTTATGAAAACATGTTTGCTTTAACGAAAAAAATTTAGTTGAATTTTCAAATGAACCTCTAAATACCCTTTTATTAATTCAAATTTTAGTGTTTTACTTCATATTGTTTTGAGTTATTAAAATGTTTGAAACTTTAAACATCTCATGTATTAGGTTGAGTTTTATAAATTAAGTTAAAGTTTGAAGGACTATTAGGTCAACTTAAATTTATTTATGATTTAATAGAAGAATCTAAATACCTAACTTATTGATGAACTTTCCAACTAAAACAATAATGGATAGTCTTGATTGCTTTGATTAATTTATAAATTCTTTCTTGAAAGTGCTACAATATTAAGTAAGAGAAGTGAGTTAGATTTTTTTTATATAAATTGAAAAATAAATTAATCTCAAGGAATAAAAAGACCAAAGCCAATACAAAGAGTCTTGAGATCAGTATAGTGAAAGCCAGATGATTAAAACACTTTAGTTGGAATTTTCCTAGGGAAAAAATTAAAAGAATAATAGGAGTTGCATCATGCCTAATACAAAGAGTGAACTAAGAAAATAAAGTGCTATCTATATTTGAAATGAGTGAAGTTAAGGAGATGAATATAAACCATTTACTTGAAAGTGATAAGTCTGTGAACCCTTCAGGCTATTGTTGATCTCCATCTTGCTACCAGATCAGTGTTTATATTAGTGTTTAGGTCTTGATGCTCAAAAGCTCTTTCATACTAATGATAGACTAGAAAATCCATATTGGCACCTCTTATTTTAACCTTAAAATGTCCAAAGATTGCTTCGCCTCCATATTAAGTAAACATTATAATTTAAGGCATTTTAAATAGGGTTAAGTCAAAATTATTAAGGAATCTTAAGTCACTTGACTATGAGATAATTCCTTCCTACATCACCATATTACAATGGATATTGTATAGGTCCAGAATTATGTTCTAGAGGAATACTAAATAAGGGCATTTGAAGAATAGATGATTAGCTATCTCTTACTCTCTATTACATAATTGTTATGGTTTAAACTTTATCGAAAAGCCTAAGTCTCCTTGATTTCTATTTAAAGAATGAAAGAAGCTTTAGGAACCTTTGAGTTAAACCAATTGTGCTACTCATGCTACATTTGAGGATTGCTTTCTACATAATTACAAGCTTGATTTATTGGTGAATCTCCTAGAGATATGTCCGATCTAAATTACGAAGCATTTAAGGTCAAGATTAGGATTATACTAGGGAGGTTTGCTCTTAGAATATCAATTCCCCTATAATTGCAACTTTATTGATTTTATTTGTTGATTGCATTAACTTTAGCTTGGTCTAGTATTACATTAAGTGGTCCTAGAGAGCTCCAAGTGTTATACCAATAACATGTTTGGTTTTCATTCCCCACAATGTCTTTTGTAAATTGGTTCTTTTTTCCCCTTAATCCAAGTAATTGCTTCAAGTTTCATGATACAAAGTTATAAGTTGGTATTTTTTATATATATAATGGCCCCAAAAATTGTTTATCATTAACATTCTACAAATTTTCTTAATTAAGAGTATGTTGTTCATAGTTTTTTTAAATACTACTAAGACTTTCCTCTTATTTAAATGTGCAAACTCCAAAGCACTTAACTTTTTTATATGTTAAGTTATCAATAGAGCCTGACCAGAAAAAGTTCTAAGATCTTTCCTATTGCTTTTATGAGATTCTTTGGTGGTATTAAATGATAGCACCAGTAGAGATGGAGATTGTTCATAATAGAGTTGATAAGATTAAACCTACTTGCATAGGGACGATGTATGTTGTAATAACTGTTGGTTCTTTTATGTATTGCATTAAATAGAGGTAAGCAATCTTTACAGGTGAGTCTCTTGCTAGTAATTACGATTCCCAGATATGTAAATGCGAGCTCTCTTAATGTAAACTTAAAATTCTAGCTATATCTTTTTCTAAAAGATGAACAAATATAGAAATCTGTAAGTGATTTTTAGAAAATTTAATAGAGGGACTTAATCATTTTTTGATGTGACTAAAGGATTACATGAGGATATCCACCAATTGTGTTTTAGCTATAGAAAGGATCAAGTCATCAATAAAATAGAGATTGAATAACTTTAATCTTTTGAACTTGTGATGGTAAATGAAGTTCTCATTATGGTCTATTTTGTATTCAATCAATTTGGTCAAGGCCTTGACACAAATAGTGAGTAACTAAAGAGAAAGAAGGTCCCTTTAACTTAATCCTTTGGCTCCCTTGAATATTTGAGTAAGTTCTCTATTGATAAGGATGCCAAAGGATGTTATAAAGATGCATTGCCTAATCTAATTAATGCATACTTAGGGAAAACCAAATCCTTTAAGGCATTTAATTAGAAACTTCATACTTACTAAATCAAAAGTTTTATTGAAACCAATATTAAGTGCATAGTTTTTGCTTGTCTTCCAATTATTATAATTTTTAAAGAGTTCTTTTTTAGTAAGAATATGGTCATAAATAAAGCACTCTAGTTAGGATTGATCATGATTTTGAGGAATGGTTTTTGTCAATGCTTGGAGTTTGGATATA
>JAOSBN010000007.1:5977502-5987743 GCA_027563595.1 Erythroxylum suave | reverse complement strand
CATAAATAAAGCACTCTAGTTAGGATTGATCATGATTTTGAGGAATGGTTTTTGTCAATGCTTGGAGTTTGGATATAATCTTGTAAATTATATTATAGTAGGAGTTGGGCCTAGAGCTTTTGGAAATAAAGTTATAAGGGTCTTATTGATCTCCTTTAATATATTTTTGATGGTGAAAAATTCCAAGATAGAAGTTGGAACATAATCACTAACCAAATTCCAAGTTTTTTTTAAAAAATAAGGAATTTAGGTCATTTGACCTAGGAAACTTGTAGGTGTTGAGGCTAAAAAGAGTCCTCTTGATGTCATATCCATTGAAGGGTACACTTAGGGCACTAAATTGCTCTCTAGAAATAGTAATTAGAATGATGCCCTTAGGAACCTATATAGAAAAGTAAACAATATCCACTGTCCCTAGGGTGTTTTAGGAGGGCTATTTCTTTGATCTCTTCATAATTCTAGTGCAAATTCCCTTCAAAATAATTTTAAGATGAGAGATTTTCTCCTAATAAATGTTTCATTATATAAGAAAGAAGTGTTTTTATTTTCCTTAATTAACTATTGTATTCTCAACTGTTGCTTAAAAATAGAATTTTGAAATTCCAAAGCCTAAGAGAAATTAGATAGTTTTTCCTTCTTCTTCATTTTAATATCCTCATCCGCTAGGTTAAATTAATGTTCATTTTATATTTTAGAGAGTATCCTTGAGGTTCTGAATCACTTAGTTTCTAGTGTTGTAGTGTTCATTACTGAGAAGCCTAAGCTTACACTTAACTCCTTATACTTTCCTTATACACTTATATACATCAAAACTCTAAATTTATATGGCTATACCTTTTACAACTACTTTCTCCAATTGTATTGAGCAAGTAAATATTAAATCTGAAGGGTGAGTTCCTAATCTGGTAGATGCCCAGTTGAAGGACCAAAATAGGGGAGTTATAATAAGTTAAGGTTTTTGAAAGTGAGCAATATAAATAGGGTCTAACATTACTTCCCTAGGTTCATCCCTAATTCTTGTTTGAACCATATTTGTAGCATTTCTTATTTTCACAAAAGATTGTATCTCTTTACAATTATTCATGATTTTCAAAGTGATAGCCTAAGTTAGGGAGTTAGTGCATTCCTTCTATAATTAAGGAAGCTCCTATGGGGCAATTAGTGGAGTATTATAGTTTTATCTCCTATAGGTACTTCTTTAATATTGAAGCTATGTTCTTCAAATAAATTTCCTTGTAATTTATCTGTTGTTACTGGTTTTAATACACCATCAATCTTTTCATTTTCTTATCCTCAAACATGTCCACATGATGCAGGAGTGGAATCAATATATATCATTGTTCCTTCTTCCTTCTCTATTAGTTTTGCATATTCTCCTTTTATGAAAGTTTTACTTATTGGCCTATAAATTTCTATTGTTGACTTAAATATGGTTTCCATTGGCATGAGATTGAAACTTATGCCTATATTAGATTATTTACTTCTTTAAACTTAAGTAAAGGGATCATGTTATGTAAGTACTTTTTTTTTCTAATTCCACTTCAATACAAATCATCGCATAACATATTCTCCTCATCTGTGTTGTTTCTTGATCAAAGCGTAGAGGTTTCCTCATATAACTAGTTAGGTAACTTATCCATATTATTGATTAATATTCTAATGGAGCATTATGAAAATTGATATAAATGAGCATATAATTCATTTTAATATTTCTAGGTCTATACTAGGTCCATTTTACAACAACAAAAACTTGGCTTATTATTGACATTCCAGGGACCTGATTCTAAAAAATTTTAAAAAAATTATCTTCTGAATTAAACCTAAAGAGGTAAGGATCATCTTTGTTAATGAGGAATTACTCCAGTCCTAACTTTTTTCCAATATATGGTGACCTAATGGGTCATAGTATGGAAAGTTGGAAGCTTGTTAATGAAAAATCCAACCAAGGTTGAAGACCACTTAGTAGCTCTAACTTATAGAACTATAAAAGGAGGAGCTACTATTTTAAAGTTTGAATGGTTGGGTGATAAAACTAATGCCGTTAAAGGGGAAAATTTTCCTCACAACCTAACTTTAAGATCTTAAGTGAGGACTAGTAGGATTAGGAGGAATGGCGGCAGAATTTGAAAGTGGAGGTGGATTAACTTGAATTAAAGACGCCAAGAATAGGTAGAGCCATAAGGAGAGAGCTAGGTGAGCTTATAACAAGAGTAGATAAAGAAGCTATGATTGTCCATATGGAGAAGATTTTAAAGGCAAATAACAAGGTCTTGGAGGAGAAGGAGATTTGAAACTAAATTAAGAGGTGGAAAAATAAGATTAGGTCATAAGGCAAGAATAAAGAGTGAAGAATAAGCTCTAGAAGACAATTCCCTTGCTTAAAAGATAAGGAATTTAATAGGAGAGATGGAGGGAAAGTTCTCACATAAGTTTGTTACTAAATAAATAACAAAAATTTGAAAGGAATTGATCAAAAAGTGGAAGAAGTCAAGAAGGAGAGAGTTTAGGAAAGCACAGGGTACAGAAATATAAAAAAGGTGAAACCTAAGAGTAAAAAAGAAATAGGCAAACCAAGAAGCAAAGGTTGAGAACCAAAAAAGAGTTAAAGGAAAACTATTAGTTTAGAGAAAGAAACAAAAAAGAAAGAGAGGAAAAAGGGAATGGAACCACCAACTGGAAAATAGTGTTATGGTTTAGCCTAATGTTTGTGTTAGCCCATATTTTAGAAGGAAAGTGTACTAAGTTACACAATCTAAGCCATGGTCATAAAGGAAATTGTACATGTTAAAGAAGAAATAGTGAAATTCATGGTTAGGAGACATATTCATGCTAGATGCCATGTATTCATCTACAACAAAATAGTAAGATCCATGGTTTGGAGACATGGTCCTGCCAGAGGTATTAGCAATATAGATATATGAGTTAACTAACTAAATAATAGATAGTTATAACTCCAAAAAAGTGAAATTTTAGTGTTTAGGAAGTCTTGCTAATGTACAGAATATATCCAATTTAGGTTAATTTAATAATGAAATCAAAAGAGTTACTAGGAGTACTCATCTATATACAAATATTTGATTGCATTCTCTTTCAATCAATTTTTCTTTATTATTTCCTTTACTATTGTCTAAATAAGTTAGTTTTGTCTTATTTTTTGTTTCTTTATTCAAAAGTCTATAAAACCATCTTTCTATTTATTATCTTTAGATAAGTTAACAATTTTAGCCTTTTTATCCATATTTTCTCATTTTAGGATTTGCTGCTCCCCCACTCACTATTATATTACTTATCAGTAATATATGCACTTGCCTAGTTATTAGATAACAGATATGTAATATGGACCATTAGTAGTAGTAGCGTAAAAGTCACTGACTACCAACCAAGCAACTAATAAGATACAGTTTGGGACACAAGCATCTCAAAAACTATAGGGTAATATGGAAAACTCAAGTAAAGAAACAATCACATGTACGTGTCCCCAGACCATGGATCAGTATGTTCTACCACATATTAAGAAACAATCTAAGATACAGTCATGTGTCAATCCATATTTAACATTTAAAACTAATACTTACCTGATTTTCAAACTTAATATGAT
The DNA here is from genome assembly GCA_027563595.1 of Erythroxylum suave. Classification (NCBI taxonomy): domain Eukaryota; kingdom Viridiplantae; phylum Streptophyta; class Magnoliopsida; order Malpighiales; family Erythroxylaceae; genus Erythroxylum; species Erythroxylum suave. The sequence continues at coordinate 5,984,145 of JAOSBN010000007.1, read as the reverse complement.
TTGTTCTTGGTTGATACTTCCACACTGATGTTTTTACCTTACTCTCTTCTTCCTTTATCGTTTTTGTCAACTCCTTAACCTTCGTGTTAACCCCTTTATAAGTTCCCTAAGGTTAGATATCATATCATTAAGCAATATGCCTTATGGTCTCTCCATTGATGCCTTCATTAGTTGACTGATTTAAACTTCCAGAGTCCTCATTAAAGCTTCCTGATTTTAGAATCCAAAAATTGCTGGACCCCGTTTCTGGAGCCCAAATATCCGGATGTCATAAAACATGAGCTTGTGTATTACCTTGTAGGGTTATTTCCATGAACTCTCATTAGCCAACATTGGTTCATCTTCATTTATAACATCCCAAAAGTTTCCTATTATACAGAACAAGATATGTTTAAAAGCCAAAGTATGCTCATACTAAGTCATGCTCTTCCAATCGATTCCCTCACTTTCTTTCCATTAATCTTTTTCAAATCAACACCAAAGGCTAACAATGATAGAAAAATATGTTAGATATCTATTGGTTCAATAATCACTTCATTTGGAGGTCGGAAGATGAAGTTATGGCCAAAAAAGTCAACCCCAATTACGTCTTCAATCATATTGTACCTATCTTGCAACAATTGACATAACTTTCACTAGAGATATCAGATTGTGGTCATTTTCGAATGGTCTCAAAAAGGACTTCGAGATCTACAACTTCTATGAAGAACTTGAAGAAACATTTTGCCATCTAAAGGGTCAAAATTGCTTCGTATTGCATTCTGCCTGATGCTTCATCTGGTGCCTCTGCTTCGTTTGGCACTTCGTCTAGTACCTATGCTTCGTCAAAAGGCCATATCTTTTGCATCCAAAGTAAAAAAAAAGTCGAAACTTTATATTTTTTGAAAGGTAAAAAAAATATCTACAACTTTCATGAAAATAACTTAGCCTAATTCTGCCTAAATCAATATAAATTTGCCCTAGAAGTAAGAAAACACTTCGTCTGATACCTACATTTTGTCTGGTAACTATGCATCGTCTGAAGGCCATATCTTTTGTATCCTAAGGGAAAATTTTTCAAACTTTATATTTTTTGAAATCTAAGAAAAACATCTACAACTTTTAAGAAGACAATTCTATCTAATTCAGCCTAGATCAACACAAAGTTTCCCTAGAAGTCAGAACACATTTCGTCTAATACCTATGTTTTGTCTAGTACCTATGCATTGTTTGAAAGCCATATCTTTTGTGTATGAAAGCCAAAAATTCCAAACTTTATATCTTTGGAAAGCTAAGAAAATGATCTGCAACTTCCAAGAAGACAACTCTGTCTAATTCAGTCTAGATCAATACAGATTTACACTAGAAGTTAGAATATAAAATTTTGCCTTTATGAATACTTGAAAATGCAATGTGCAAACTTTGAGAGTCATGAGCAAAAACAAAATCACATTTCATTATTATCAAAAGATAAGAGTTTTACAAAGCTTTAATGGGCATTTCAAGCCACAATATATCATAGTCTAAAAATACATACTTTATGCAAAGTAGAATTACTCAAAATGCAACTAAAGCCTTGTTTTATAAAAGCTAACTTAAAATACAAAATAAGCATAATCCGAAGTAACGCCCTTGTGCTCAATCACTCGATCTCTTGCTCATCACCTGAAGATGGGACGAAATAGGGGGTGAGCTTAAAGCCCGTGGGTAACAATTTTATAACCGATAACAAGCAAAAAAATTGTAAAATTCACAATGCACCATGAAACACATATTTTCAAATTCTTAATTTATCAAACACTTTATAAGCAACCCAAATCATGCATTCAATAAACTTGTCAACACATAAGCACATCAAAATGGTTTGGGAGGTCTATAAACAGAACGAGCTAACACATTCCCATGAAATGGTCCTATGTAGTCGTGACTAGAATGAACTAACACAATCCCACATAGTGGTTTTGCATAGTCGTAAATATGAGGGAGTCTCTAAAGGAGCTCCATGCCACTTACGGGCAGGCGGGAGAAGCCTTTAGTCAAAGTGTACTCTACATACAAAATGGACCAGACCAAACTCACATAACATGGATTTCATAACTTGTAAACTTGTTGCTAAAAATAACACTTTTTTTTTCCAAAAAGTGATTTCATAAACATAGCATTATTTTCTTTCAAAAAAATTCATTTTCGCATTCTTTTCATAAATCATCCACACAATATTCACATACCAAACACATAGCAGTTTCTCAAAGCATTCAAAGAGCAATAAATGCACATTTGTAATACAATTGAAAAAATATTTACTTTCTTGATTTGGAAGAAACATTAATGGCTTATTATTCAATTATAAAAATGTACCCACCTTGAATTCCTTGCTTAACAATTGCTTAAAGATGCTTCTCTTCTTGCTCCTCTTGCCTCTCCTTTTGATTTCCTTCAATATTGGCAAAAATCCCAATTCAATAGGACTTCCAATTGAGAACTCAAATAAATATATACACCAAAATTGATCATAGAATACTTAAACGCATTTCTTAAGCTTCATGAACCAAAACCCTTTCAAAAATCCAAACGTTTAAACATAAACTTACCTTGAATCTTCACCAATTAATGAGTCTCTTGAGTCAAATGGAAGCTCTAATCTTCCTCTTTCTTTTTCCCTTCTTATACAACTTCAAAGTCACTATTTAAAACTAAGAAAATTTGAAACCTAGTTTAGCTTTCTCTTCTTTTCTTCTTCTCCCACGACACTCTCTCTTCCTCCCTTCAATTTTCATTTTCTTCTTCTTCAATTGAAAAAAAACCATTTTTCTTCCCCTTTTTATCCTTAATGAGCCCAAAAAGTCCATTTTGCCCTTCCTTATACGCTTATGTTCTTTTAACCTTTAGTGATCTTCAAAAAAATACCCTTAAACCTTCTTACTACTTTAAGACAACTAAACCATATAATAAAATCCTACTAACATTAACATAGTAATTAAACTCCAAAAACTTAAGTCATCAAAACCTCATACTTCATTTAAATCATGCTTAAATAATAATAAAAAATTTGGGCCAACATTTCTCCCTTTCTTAAAAGAATTTTGTCATCGAAATTCTTACCTGAGTCATCAAAGAGGTGTGGATACTTCTCCTTCATGGCTTCCAAGGGTTCCCACGTGGGCTCTTCCAGAGAATGATTTCCCTACAGGACTTTGACTAGCTGAATTATCTTGTTCCTCAGGACCTTTTCCTTAGTATCCAAAATCTTCACTAGAGTCTCCTCATAAGTCAGATCATCTCTCAACTGGACCTCAGTTGTCTGAATGACGTGAGAGGAATCTGATTTATACCTCCTCAACATGGAAACATAGAAGACATCTGTATCTGTGATAATTTCGGTGGCAGTGCTAACCCATAGGCTAGCGATCCAATTCTCTCAAGAATCTAGTAAGGACTCACATATCTTAGACTCAACTTATCTTTCTTGCCAAACCTCATGACTCCTTTCCAAGGAGATGTCTTAAGGAAAACTTTCTCACCCATTCCATACTCCCTTTCCTTCTGATGTGCATCAGTATAGCATTTTATTATATCTTGTGCTACTTAAGCCTCTGCTTAATTAAATTGACGTTGTCAAATGTCATTTGAAGCAACTTTGGTCCCATTAATCTCCTTTCTCCTTCTTCATTCCAGCATATAGGAGTTATACATCTCCTCCCATACAATGCTTCATAAGGAGTCATCTGAATGCTCGAATGGTATGAATTATTTTAAACAAATTCGACCAATGACAAATGCTCATCTCAAACTTCTTTGAAATCCGTCACACATGCCCTGAGCATTCCCTCAAAGGTCTAAATGGTCCTCTCAGATTGACCATCTATCTGTGGAGTGAAAGTAATGCTAAAATTCAACTTAGTTCCCAGAGCCTCTTGTAAGCTTCCCCATAATCTCGAAGTAAATCGAGGATCTCTGTCAGAAACTATAGAATCTGGAATCTCATGCAATCTCACTATCTCATCAATATACCTCTTTGCTAGTACATGCAGAGAATCAGTCTGTTTAATTGCCAGAAAATGGGTTGATTTCATCAAATGATCAATAATAACTCATATGGCATCATACTTCCTATTGGTCTTGGGAAAACCCATCAGAAAATCTATATCCACCTTTTGCCACTTCCACTCAGGACTGGACAATGGCTTTAACTTACCTGAAGGTGCCCGGTGTTTAGCCTTAACTTGTTGACACACTAGACACTTACTTGCATATTCTGCTACATCCCTCTTCATGCCTTTCCAAAAGAAATGGTCTTTCAAATCTTTGTACATTCTGGTGCTACCTGGGTGCATGGTATAAGGCGCATTATATGCCTCGTCGAGTATCTCATCCTTTACCCCCTGGACATTTAGAATACAGAGTCGGTTGCCTACAACCATAAGTCCATCATCCCTCACTACCACTTTAGATTTCTTACCATTCTAAATTTCTTCCTGGAGTTTGTTCAATTCTGTCTCAACAACAGGTCATAATCCTTGAGCAAATCTAACTACCTTCTCTGTCTCAAATTCAACTCTTTTTGACTCAATAAATACTTGAGATTTTTATGATCCGTAAAAATCCTCGTCTGAACCCCACACAAATATTGTCTCCAAATCTTCAGGGTAAAATTACTGCTGTCAATTTTAGATCATGAGTCGGATAATTCAACTCATACGGCTTCAATTGCTGCGAGACATAAGCTACTACTTTGTCCCCCTACATCAACACACATCCCAAACCCTTCTTTGAAGCATCACTGTAAACTGTATAACCCTCATCTCCCATAGGCAAGGTCAGAATCGGAGCACTTGTCAATCTGTGCGTAAGCTCCTCAAAGCTTTTATGACATTCATCACTCTAGATAAACTTTTGAATTTTCCTTAATAACTTGGTCATCGGAGCAGCTATCATAGAAAAGCCTTCCACAAACCTCCTATAATACCTTGCCAGACCCAAAAAACTCCTGACTTCTACAACTGTCTTCTGTGCATGCCATTTTACGACTGCTTCAGTTTTCCTCAGATCAACATGTACTCCATCCTTCGAGAACACATGCCTAAGAAAGATCACCTCATGAAGCCAAAATTCACATTTGTTGATTTTGGCACAAAGTTCCCTCTCCCTCAATCTTTGTAACATTATCCAGAGATTTTTTTATGTTCCTCTTCTTTCTTGGAATAAACTAAAATGTTATCGATAAACGCTATGACAAACTGATCCAAATACTCCTTGAAGACCCTATTCATAAGATCCATTAATGTGGTCGGAGCCTTAGTCAATCTAAATGGCATGACTAAGGACTCATAATGCCTATAACGACTCCTAAAAGCTGTCTTGTTTACATCAGACTCTCTGATTCTAAGCTGATGATAGCCTGTTCTGAGGTCAATTTTAGAAAAAAAACATGTGCCCCCTGCAACTGGTTGAACAAATCATCGATTCGTGGCAGAAGATACTTACTTTTAATGGTCACATAGCGAAGAATTTGGCCTTATATATCCCTTCTCTAACAGCTCTTCCAACTATTCCTTAAGCTCCTTCAATTCAGCTGGAGTCATTCTATACGGTGGTATAGAAATGGGCGCAGTACTAGGAATCGAGTTGATGGCAAACTCAATTTTTCTTACCGGTAGCAAACCAAGTAAGCCTTCTGGCAACACGTCGGGAAACTCCCTCACAATCAGAAAATCTTCTAACTTCTTTTCATTTACATCGGTATCCACAGTGTGTGCCAAGAAGGCTTCATACCCCTTTTTCATCATCCTGTCAGCTAACAAAGCTGAAATTATTCTAGGTGATGCCATTTTTCTGTCTCCTTTAAAAGTCACATTCTCTCTATTGTCAAAGTCAAACTCTACCTCTTTGAGACTACAGTCTAACTTTCCACAATATTTCTCCATAGCATTCATATCCAGTATAACATCTAGACCCTTTAGCTCTAGCGACAATAAGTCGACTACCAGTCTAACACCCTCAATAAGCAGTTCATAATCTCTATACGCTTGACTTATTATCACCTTCCTCCCTAAAGGAGTGCTAACAATCAATGGATCTTCCAATGGCACCATTCACACCACATAATGTCATGCTTGCAGAAACAAATAAATGCGTGGAGCCAGAATCAATTAAGACATATACTTCATAATTAAATAACTGAGCCATACCCGTGACAACTTCAGGAGCAGCTGTGACCTCCTCTCTGGTCATGGAAAATACCCTAGCCTATGCCTGATTCCTTACCCTTCCTGAAGGAATAATCTTCCTTGCAACCCTAGAACTGACCACCTCAGTGACTAGCCTAGTTCCCACTGTTTCTGCTCTCTTTAAGGCTTGCAACTGCAACCCCTCTTGCCTTGTCATCTGGGCACATTCCCTAATCATGTGTCCCTTCTCCCCGCATCGAAAACATGCTCTAAGTAACTTGAAGCACTATCTTTTGTGAAACTTCCCATAATGCTCACATTGAGGATTCGTGTACCTGCTCCTCTCCACTTTGCTATTGCCTCCCACAGTTGAGGCTTACATCGAAGCTACCCTTGATTTCTTATTCTTAGTCGAGACACTACTCCCCACCTCACTCTGAGTGTGGAAACTCCTTGTACTCCTCTTAGGCATTGGAGCACTCATTCCCTTCTTGGAA
>JAOSBN010000007.1:5950152-5967765 GCA_027563595.1 Erythroxylum suave | reverse complement strand
GGCTTCATCATCTGACCCATCAAAGACAATATATCTTGCCCACCTTGGGGCCTTGCATTTGCAGCATCCAAGTCATGCAGTGTTACATCCTGAAGTAAAAAACCCATAGACAAATTGGACCATTGTATTAAAACGAGTTAGAAAACATAACTTCATTACAGAATCCTGATACTACAAACATGTCAAATTGGTTTTCTTAACTAGTATGAGCTTCGCATCCCTACATATACGAGGGTTATTTACAGCCAAAAAAAGTTATTGGTTCCAGTATGAGCTTTGCATCCCTGCATATGCAAAGGTTATTTGCACCAAGAATTTATAAAAACATTGTTAGGACCATAATTCTCCAAAATAGCAAAGCAAATATGCCAACAGAGTTCTCAAATTTCTATGCTATTGGCGCAAATACTGAAATTAGTTATATTAAGACATGGAATAACAAGACAATCGATTATCCCATATTACAAAAGGCACACAAATAACCTTCAAGCTTCTCACCGCAGATACCATGCCATGTGTATATGATCCAAAAGAGGTGTGAGGCTGTAAGCACAAAATTATAAATGAAATACCTGAACTATCTCCTTTTTTTTGTGCACATCTCCCTTAGGAAGGGGGACATATTCTTCTGCTTCAAGGTCAAATTCTGTGGCAAAAGCATCACTTCTACCCACCCTTTTGACTGCTCCACTATTTGCCTCTATGTATATAACATCCCCAACTGCCACCTTGATGAAACATTACAAATATATCAAGTTAAGCCTGGGGTAAATTCATTACCATAAGGATAACAAAAGCCTGCTCATCCAAAAGCCTAAGAGAGAACCAAATTACCCAGTGTGAAAAACCCAGCCAAGCCAGGGGTTTCAAACTGGAAAACCTGGGACCGAATGCACCAGCCTGGCTGGTACACTCCTAAAACCTTAATTGCAACAACACGGGCAGGTCAATTCAAAACCACAAGTTCAATTGTGAAACTTAATTAGGTTCAATCTTATTCAGCTCTTCAACAATTCCTTACATATTTTCATACTAATTCAACGCTAAAGCCAGCATTGGCATGGCTCCACTTTAAAACTATAAAACTCAGACTGCGACAACCTCCAGGTCACATTTCACAACATTAAAACTTACTAATTCCCTCACACAAATTTTAAAAAAATAATAACAGATAAACAATGCATAAATATTAAGCATTCATATGCAAAAAAATTGAGGACCATACCTTCTCCTTAATTAAGGCATCATATATAGTAGGGTCCAACTTCAGTTGCTTGGTTCCTTTCACAGTTTTTAATCCAATAATGACATGGCTGATGCTTTTACCATAGCCCCCTGTCATGCTTTCTGTCTCTTCTGGGGAGAGTTCTGTAACCTGAAACAATTATTAAATAAATGTCGGTGTAAATAATAAAGTCTGGGGTAGCTCTAAGAAGATGGGTTAATAAGCTCTTAGGAAAAGACTATATTGAAGTTGACTTGCCTCTCCTTCATAGACCTCTTTATTTTCCTTGATACGTAGACCAATTGCCCTTCTAAAATTTTCCATCAAAACCTCAGTTTTCTTCACCTCTGAAGAGTATACTTCCGATCCAACCATTGGGCAGAAAGGAACCTACAAGCAGAAAAGGCCCAAAAGGTATATGGTTAAATATGTTATACAAGCTAATAGCCATGAATTGCATTACAAGGATATGCAGCAATGTGTAAAGGAATTTCATGCAAGGAGTTATATTATTATTGAGAAATGAACTTGCCTTGCTCCCAAGTTCTTGAGATATCCCCAGGGCTAAAGCTGTCTTTCCAGTACCGGGAGGTCCAGCCAGTAAAAGAGCCCGACCAGCCATCTTTTTCTGCTTTATCATATCAACCACTAGTCCAGCTGCCTCTCTGGCCTCGACTTGCCCAACAAATCCAGAAGCCAAAGGCATTGCAACTCCACTAGGCTAGAATCAGAAAGAGCCATGTTAGAGGAGTACGAAGAACAAGAAGCATTCAAAGACAGAGAGTAACTAGATATGTGACTCCACAACTTAGTGGTTAAAGTATCACAGCCACGGCTGGAGGACCTAGCAGTTTATAGCTTATTTTTTCTTTCACAATACTCCAAAAAAAGCTAAGAAGTCAACAACATTTCTCCAATATGACAATCCTAAATGCCATCATATGTTAAGTTTCAGTCTCCATCGGAACCAAACCACTCAACCCAATATCAAAATGAAGTAAATATATGAAGTTAGAAGAGATAAACTAGAATTGGGTGCTTAACAGAACTTCATAGGAAAAAGTGAAGTGGTGTTACCTCAAGGCCAAGGCCTTTGATGTGGGTGTGAGTGGCAATTCTTTGCTTCTTGGCTGTTGACTGTACCTCCTCTATCTTCATTATTTTCTACTTTTTATAATTTAAATAGATGAATACACCAATTAGCAACCAAAAGTTCATAGGAGAGAGACAGAGCAAGTGTGCGAGTGAACCAGGCTAGCACGATGAAACAGTACGGTAGTCAGACACCGAGAAGAATAGAGAACCTTTTGAAACTCGAGGGTTTGAGGAAACTCAGGAGAGATTTTTCGATTGTGTTGCATAGTGCTTTCAGAGTCGAGTAGGGTAATTTCTTATGGTCGAACCCGGTTCACATTGGTAGAAAACTGCACCACCTGCTTTTAGTTTTAGGGCTGTCAAAAGCAAAACCTAAATGACATTTCTCGGTTATCTGGGTTTGAACTTACGGGTTCAGGTCAAATTAGTTGGTTTACGATCTAGCCTAGGACTAGGAATAAGCGGTGATAGTAGTCTTGTGATTACCATACCGCCCTGTTATCAAATTTAGTTTTGGTATAAAATTGTATTCCTATATTGAAAATTGATTCGGATAATTTTTTAAATTTATGAAATAGTCATATTTTTTTTAAATTACAAATTAGTCCATTGTTATATTGTATATTTTATAAGTTTATATCAACCATATCTCTAAAAATTATAATAATAAATAATAATCACAATTAATATGAAATAACAATAATTTTCAAATATATGAATATAAAATTAAGGACATTACAAAATATTAAAAATATTACAATGTCATCATATAATAAATAATAATAACATCAAAACATCTAGGAAAAATAACAAATAATTTCCTTGGCTCTCAAACTATTACAATTTACGACAAGAGTTCGTGATAAGGAAACAACCAAGTAGATGTAAAACCTTAAACAAAAACATTTACAATTACATTACATATATAGAATTTAAAATATAAATCAAATATAAGTAAAATTAACAGAAGAGAAAAAACAAAAATCTGGAACTTCTTTCAATCGTCTACGAGAGGATAACCGCTATAACTGCACTAAATTCAGTTATCATGTAGTACAAAATCCTCATCATTGAGAGGAGTCTCATTATCAGCATCATTCAAATTTAATGTATCAAATGACATGTCAATGCTTTCTCATCCAAGAGTATCTTCCAAGTCATCCAAATCTACAAAACTCAATTCCTCAGAAACCCAATTCGCCAAAAGATTGATATTATTAATAGAAATTAGATCTGTTGAACTAGTTAAGCTATTAAGTCATAATAAATAATAAATTTTAATTATTAGAAAATTATAAGAAATTATATCGAAATTAATAATGATAATAACATACATTTCCCGAAGTTTTAAATTGTAACGAATGAATACCAAGTCATTTAATCTCTTATGCTCTAATTTATTCATTTTCTTAGAATGGATAAATTCAAATGTGCTCCAGTTTCATTCACAGTTTGTTGCACTCACACATTGACTTAAAATTCGAATTATAAACCTTTGCAATTTTAGAACATCACTGCCGAATTGATCTTACCAAGAAACTGTAAGTCATAAGTTAACAAAAGTAGTTTTATAATCAAAATAAAATAATAATTAATTTTCAACAAATAAGAGAAAGGAAACAACCAATACCTGGAGAAAGTTTTGCTCTTTTTTTAATAACAATTGACAATCCAAAATCCCTAGGAGACAACCTATAAAATTCTACTTATGAGCCCAAAAGATCTTACATCATTTCATAGCCAATAATTGTTGTAATAGTGAATAATATTCCTCTATTAACTTCATCTTTCTTTGTAAAATTTGATCTAAAATATACAATAGGATTCAAAAACGTCCCAGCTGTAAACAACGGAAAAGAAAGTTGCATTTTCTATCTATCATTGATAATTACAAGATATAGTGAGTATAAAGAAGGCCTATGTTTCATATTAGCCTTGATTGCTTCCTTTGCCCTCTCCATGGCATCAAAAAAATAAAACAATGTTGACTTTTCTTCACTATCAGCCAAGCGAAGCACCCTCACCAAAGGCTCACAAACTCGGATAATAAATTGACATTGAAACCAAAATTTTCTATCTTCCAATATAATGTTGGAAACCTCCAATCTAGCATTAGACCTAGCATGTTGATATGCTACCCACTTATCACTTGTAAACATTTGTCTTAATCATTTTTTCTTCAAAACAAAAGACTAAAGTGATAAGAAATTCATTGCAAATCTTGTCACACTAGGACAACACAAATTCCTACTATTAGTAAATTCGTTTCTCATTAAATTCAACATCCATATACAATTATAGATGAACTTGGCCATCTTTTTAGCTTTTTGCATAGTTTCATGAATAATAGGAAAATACTTAGGATCTGCTATATTATCCAACATTAGATCAATGCAATGTGCAATATAAGGACTCTAAAAAAAAAGAATTATACCTATTATGTAGCGTTCTTCCTGCCGCTTTATAGGCGGAATCATTGTTAGTAATAAACTGAACAATGTTTTTTTGCTCTACTTTATTCACAACTTCATCAAATATCTCAAATAAAGTATCAGTATTTCTAATAAGGCCAAATGAATCAATGGACTTCAAACACATTGATCTATTTGCAGAATAAACCAAAAATTAATAGTAGGCTCTTATCTCTTATTTGTCCAACCATCACTCATGATTAACGACCCAAAAGTATCTCAATTCACTTTTCTTTCTGCCAAATAACTTTTAATTTTAGAAATTGAGCAACTCAAAAGTTTTCTTCTTAAGTCATCAATCGAAATAGCTTTCTATCGCATATCAAAGAGACTATTGCATCCATCATAGGCTGATAATAGTAAGACTGGGAAGCATTGAATGATGAACTTGTATTATACCATCATCTAGTTACTACCATATCGACATTGTGAATCACATCTCTTGATTTCATTGCATTACAAATTGAAGGTTGGGCTCCAGGAGTTGTTCGTGGTGTGAAAAAACTAGTTACCTGCTTTCTTTGTTTCCTAAAATTAGGTTTAGGTGTAACATGCCACTACCCCTACCACTTTCGACATTTCCACAATCATCACAAAAACCATCAAATGAACTTCTTCTACCAATTTCAAAATTTAACATTTCCCTTCTATCTTTGCGGTGCTGGTATTCTTCAAGCTAAGTTTTCATTTGCCACTTCACATCATAACTTACTTTTTTACAGAGTTCCACATCTCCTTTTATCCCAGCTAAATGCTTCTTTAATAGGCTTATTCCTCCACCTTTCAAATGCTTGTTACAAAACAAGCAAATAATATGGTTCCTCATATTGGAAACTAATGCAACATAAAGCCAAGCTGGATCATTGTATCTTCCTGAAACGGTTTGATCAGGAGAACCTAAACTTCCTTCCATTTATTTGTAAAAATAAATGAATGCATATGTCAAAATAAAGAACACATAATTTCATTACACAATATACATGTCCATCTTATATAATATAACTTATTGTATATGATTACGTCATACACAATTTAATTTTATCGAACACAATTCACCATAAGTTAAAGACTAATAATTCAATTATTTAACGTACATAATTACATAAAGCATACATAAACCTTTTCCATTTCTAACAATTTTGAACAATTTCAATTCAAAGTTTAAAACATGAGGATCAAGTTGAAGGGTATGGTTTACATAATCACTAAATAATGAATGATATATCTTATATAATTTTTCCTACACATCTATTCTTAACATGAGGATCAAGTTGAAGGATATATTCATAAAATGATTATCAAGTTGAAGGATATAGCTTCGTTAGGAGATGCTTTTTCTTCCTTATTCAAACCTTTGAATCTCCTTTTCATTTCTAACGAACCATAATATTATATTCACCATTCTATATTTTGTTTTTACATGTATAAGTTGCTTCTAGGATTTTTAATGGACATTAATAAGTCTTCGTATAAGTGGTTGGAGTTTAGCCTACAACATGTTCACAATTTGGAAAAAGTTCCTTTTGGACACATATACTTGCTTACTTTTACACATTATTTATTACAAATATTTATGATAGCCCACACATATATATTACCAAATAATTCAACATATTTTACATATTGAATGGAAAGAAATGGTAGTTTATGTTTCCAACTTTCCCCAATTTCAATTCAAAGTTTGAAACATTACAAAACATAGATAAACAATTTCCATTTCCAAATTCCAACAATTTCATTTCTAACATTTTCCAACAATTTCAATTCAATCAATTGCAAAACATATATAAACAATTTACCTTTTCAACAATTTCCATTTCTAATTTTCAACAATTCCATTTCCAACTATTTTGAATAATTTCAATTCAAAGTTTCAAACATCACTGATAGGTTGCATTTCATGCATGGTTTCTAGGATAGTTTGCATTCATTTTGCATGTGTTTGTTTATTATTTGTGTGTTTTTGTGGGCTTTTATGTTTGTTATGTGTGTAGGAGACCAAATTGGGGATTGGAGTCGTAATGCAGGAGATTTAGGTTGTTTTGAAGAAGTTACGTGCTGGAAACAGATACGACATGACCATGTTGTATCGAGCAAGAACTGGGTAGAATTTGTGGATGAGTTTTTACCCAATTGTCATCTATTTTAGGTTGGACCTTTGTTGGAGACGCCAGATACAAGTTGGGAAGCCATAATGAAGAGTCCTACTTGAAGATTAATTAGGAAATCTCTCCTAATTTTGGCTAGGGTTACGAATTGGAGAGGATATAAATTCCTTATGGCATAAGGAAATCAGACTTCTCACTTTCGGAACTTTACTCTCTTCCTTCTCCGATTTTCAGTATTCAGCCGCCAGCCACCATTTTTATTGCAGTTTTTATGTTATTTTGCTATGGAGACGAGATGAACTCTATGGTATCTTGTATTCTTATGTTAGCTATGAACAACTAAACCCTTTTCTAGTCAGGGTGTTTGGATATTCAGCCATAAATGATTTGTGAGACTATGTTTTTATTTGTTTATGCAATTCAGATATTTATTTAATTCTTGTGTTTGAACCAGATTTCTTATTGCTTAATTTATTGTGCAATGTCATGAGTTGTGTGATTGATTAAGTGATAAATTGCTGAATATGATAGTATTGTCGTGGATATTATTCTATCAAAGTAGTGAATTGGTTTTATCTTGCGAATGATGTATCTTGGTGGTAAAATCGATGGAATTAAATAATTTGACTTAATAGATTATGGCGTTTCCAAATTTATTGGTTAGGAGAAAGGTCTTTTTCATTCTGAATGCAACTAGAGATTAATCTTGTCAGGGCATTTCCCAGGGGTTGTCTGTAGATTAGGGAAGTAACTTGTCAAGGCGTTTCTCGAAGTTACGGACAAAGTAAGAAAAAATTGGTCAATGAGTGCGTCACCTTTGGCTATAACTTTGTCTATTTGAATTGTCTAATTTATCTTATGATGTCAATAATCGAATTTCCAGGCTGAATTGAAGAGTACCTTGGCTAGGTTTTCACCCATTACGTTTTAATCTCTTTTTATTATTTTCTGTCCAGACTTGTTTTGTGCCAATCCAACATGCTCATGTCGTATCTGTCACTATAACTCTCCTTTAATTTTCTGCGTTGCTTTTATTTTTATTTACATCTCCTGCAATATCAATTCTTTAATCTGTTATTTTCTGAGCATTTGAGTAACTCTGCATTGATTCCCTGTGGATTCGACCCAATTCACCACTAGCCACCTAGTTTTTGGAGAGTTGGAATTACATTTTTATTTTTGGTAGTTTGACAACCTATCAATCACAAAACATACATAAACAATTTCCAACAACCAACAATTTCAACCATCATAGAATCACAATTCATAAAATAATATATATACATAAAAAATGTGGATGTTCAACAATTTTCAAAATTTTCCATTTCTAAATTCCAACAATTTCAATTCATCCATTACAAAAGCATACATAAAACAATTTTCATTTCCAATAATTTCCAACAATGTTCATTCTAATAATTTCCAACAATTTTGATCACAAAACAAATATAAACAACCAAATACAATGAATTTGTTTCTCAAATTTAAGAGCCAAAAATACACCAAAAAATCATAAACTAATTTGATGTTGGGTTAGGTCAGGCTTGGATCTGAATCTATTTCAGATCTAGCGATTCTAAGGAGACTTTGTGATTGTGACTGGTGCAGTGGTGGGCTGCTGACATCGGCCTATTGCTAAGGTGTGGTTGTGATCGTTCAACAGCCGAAGAGGGAATAGTGGCGACGGTGAAGAAGAGGGAGAGTAAGAGTATGAGAGAGAAATAAAGAGAGGAAGAAGAAGAATAGCAGGCATCGGGTCGGTTGGGGGGAGGGGTTTTAAAATTTTTATTTTTTCCAAAAAACCCTGTATTTTTTTAAATTGCAGGTACAGGCCAGTACAAAAACTTGTAACTAGAACATCACATTCTGTACCATTTTTGAGTTAGTACGATACAAGATTCATCACCATGGGTGATGGCAATAAGTTGGACTAAACTTGAAGTCTAATATTCTAATGGTGTTTGTGATACAAGCTTAAGTCACAAAAATTTTATTTTTTGATTTAAAATAAAATAGTAACGTTTTTGTTCAAAACAATATTGTTTTAATTATAACTTTCAAACTTTGTGTCGTTTCTAAGAATAAGGAGCTTTTTCATTTTCTTTTTCAACGTCCAAGTTTCATGACAAAGGGAAAGTTTATAATTTATCACTTAGTTAGCCCACTGCAATTTTAGGAATTCTATTATGCATGAGAAGTTAAACATATACTAAGCTTAAATCTATCTTGAATATTAAGAAAAGTTCTTCACAGTTCTCTATCTCTCTCTCTCTCTACATTTGCTTTCTAAACAAGCATTCTTCACTAAAATGTTATGACGTAATGAAAACTCATTCATTGTTCTCTGCCTCAATTGCTCTATTCATTATCTAAATTACTCAGATTCCTTACATTTCTTGTAATTCTCATTTTAATTTTTATCATTTTGTAGCGGAAAACATGTTATCGTCTTTGTGTATATAAATGGATAAGGCTATGTTTGGACTTGAAACCTTTCTTTTAGCCTAATATTTTGATGTGCTTTTCCTAATTTAAAATTTGTTATTTTCTTTTTTTTAGTATTTTTAATCACTTTAATGTTTATAACTAATCTAGGATTCAAGTGTCTTCTAGAGAAATTGTCTAAAAATTGCATTTTACATCTATTTGATGATATAAGTGGAAAATTTAGTGAATAAAATTCTAAGTTATCAAGTTGCTAAATGTTAAAGAGTGTTAGGGCTTAAAATTTAAGTTGAAAGACTAGGATAATTTTATTTAAGTAAAGAATAAATACAAATTGCTAACAATAGGGTTTAAGTTTAAGTAGTGTTTGTGGTTGCATTAAGGCTACCTTGTGTTATAATGATGGGGTGCTTATATAATCACCTTCATAACCTAATTAATTGCACATCAATACACATTTGTTTTTAAAGCACATGTTAATTGTATTTTGACTATCTTGACTCCCAAATTATGTACTTATTTATTAATTCTCATGCTAGGAAATTTGTTGAACAATGTAGTTGTCTTTCAAAAATGTTAAAAATTGGGCCTTTTCATCTTTGGGCCAAGTGACTCGAATTCCGTTCAACCTATTGACAAGTATATATTAATATATCTGCTGGGAAAAATATGGAATGTTTTTCTTAGTTCATTTATAGTTAGGAAATCTTTTTGTATTATATGAAATTATAATTATCTTTGTCAAAATTTGACATTTGATAAATGTTAGTGTAAATAACACTTATTTTACATTTATGTGGATTAATAATTTTTTAAATTCAGAAATCATATATATATTATTTTGAGTAAATACTTTCACAAAATTAATGTATCATCAAATTTTATTAATATTTTTTTAGTATCTTTTAGAATTTAATGTAAGTGTATCTAAATAAAAGTATTTCTGAATTTACATTTACTAAAAATAACATTTTAAAAGAAATGAGAAACAATTCATAAACTATTATTAATAATACATTTATAAAATAAATAAATAATATAAACTTATACTATAAATATAATATAAAATCAAGAGATAACATGAATTTTAAGAAATATTAGGTATATTAAGATAAAATTAATTTTTATATTATTGAAGAATTTTTGTTTAATTTTATAAAATCAAGATACAATGAATATTTTTCTAAATTATTGCATTTGTAAAATTAAAGCATATTTAAATATATGTTTAGGTTAAGATTTATTTGAACATTATTTAGGAACTTTATCTAATGAAAAAATTACAAAATAATAAATATAAAATTCATAATAAAGTATATTTAATTTCTCAAGATACAATAAATATTTTTATAAATGATTGCATTCATAAATTTAAAGCATATTTAAATATATGTTTAGGTTAAAATTCATTTGAATATTATTTATGAACTTTATCTAATGTCATAAAAAGTACAAAATATTAAATATAAAATAAATAATACAATATATTTAATTTCTTGAAGTTAACCCAATAAATATTTAGTTATTAAAAAATCCACATTAGATGAAGCCCTTAATGTCATAATGTTTAGAAAGTCATATATCAAATATGATAAAATTGAATTTTTTTTGAAAAATTAAATTTTCATTTAAAGAAAAGTTCTTTACCTGCACTAAGTGGTAACCAATTTAAGAACATGACTATTTCTAGGTCTAGTGCACAGTATTAACTTTGTGGGTCAAGATTTGGATTGTTTGGTTTCTATTTGGGTTAAAGTTTGATTTTCAATTCCTTGCTTTTAGATTGTCCATTCCTTAATTCCTTTCAACTCAATTATTGCATCTTTCTCATGAAGCCATATCGCCCCAAGATTTGTGTAAGGTTCTTAATACGCATTTGATGAGTAGAACTCTACTTGCTAGGAATAGGCATTGTGAGCTCCAACTGGCAATTATCATATTCATTTTCTCCAATAGAGGTTTTAAATTAGCATGGAAGGTTTCTTTTAGGAATGTCAATAGGTCAGGCCAGGTCCGTTTTATATTTTTTAAAAATATAAAAAATGACATCATTTTTGAAGTTACGGTTAGGCCACGAGATGGGCCACTTGTGGCTCAGTCAACTCAGGCCAAAATCGGGTCTTGCCAAGCCAAAGTTAACATACCTAATTTCTTTGTAGCAATAGACACTTCCAAGTAAGTGATAAGAGGCTAAGTTGCCTTTATACTAGTGATTTGTTTAAGTCATATAGTATAGTATGTTTTGCATTGGACGATAGGATGAGGTAACTTTATTGCTTATTAATAATAAACCTGTCATAGAGTGGAATAGGTTAAGAGTAGTCATAAGTAGGCTTAAGTAGTTAGGGTCTACCATGAAGAATAGGATTAGGTCGTCTATAAATGAGAGATTTGTGATTTTTATTCCGTTACATTTGGCATGATATTTGAATTGAATGTCCTTTTTGATCATTTCTTTGATTAGCCTTACCAATACCTCAATAGCTAAGGTGAATAAGTTGGGTAATAAAAGGTCTCTTTGTTTGAGGCACCTAGCTCCCTTAATTAGCTTGGTTGGTTTCACATTGATGAGTATCCTATAGGAGATAGTTGAGAAGCATTGAGTGTTCCAATGAATGAATTGAGTGGGAAAGTTTAGTGCTTGCAAAATGTTAGTTAAGAAATTCCAATCCAAGAAGTCATAAGCCTTCTTCTAAAAATCAATTTTCAATCCATAGTTTTGGGAAAATTTTCCTTGAATAGTTCTTAAATAACTCTTACGCTAACATAATATTATGCCCTATAGGTCTCCCTTGGATGTAGGCTCTATAGGATGGGTCAACGATGTTGCAAAGCATAAATTTTAGCCTCTCAACAAGAATTTTGGCTATTTCTTTATATATGATGTTATAACAAGAAATAGATCTTCTTCATATACCTAAAAGCATACTTAAGGAAGTTGACAGAAGACTACGAAGTTTCTTTGGAATGTTTCTAATCAAGGAAGATGTAAAGTGAAGATTAGTTAGAGGAAAATTTGTCGACGAAAGGACCACAGAGGATTGGGATTATATTCTTCAAAGGAGCTCGATAAAGCATGTCTAAATAAGAATCTATGGTGGTTGTGCAGTAGAAAGGAGGACTTATGGGTGAAATTTATTCATAATGTGATCACAAAAAATGAAAGCATTTGGACCTTGAAGATAAAGTAAGACATGTCAAGAATCCTCAAAGAAATCATAAGCTCAAGATAGTGGATGCAAAGCTTGGTGTTCCATGTAATTGGGGATGGTAATAAAACTCTCCTTTGGTTTGATTACTGACATTGTAGGGGAACTCTATACAAGGTTGAGAAGCTAGAACATCTAAGATGACCAGTGTCTTTTAACACTAAAGTAAGCAGTTTTATAGAAAATAACTAATGGATTTGGCCTTTCCATAGTAGCAGGGCGACTGATCTCATTCTGAGCGAAGTACCAAAATGCCAATAGGGGAAACAAGATGAAATTAAGTGGACAACGGGAAAATCAGGTCAATTTGTTATAAAAAAATACAAACTCTTTTAGCATAATGATCAACAACCTAGAGTGAATTGGGTTATAATAGTTTGGGATAAAGACATTAGACCTACACATTCATTTATCTTTTGGTTAGGGATGAGGGGGGACTATCTACGAAGGAAAAAATTAAGTTTAAAATTAGTTCTTTGAATTGTGAGGTGTGTTGTGTGGAACTGGAAAGTTTGGAACACATTATGATCAAATATAGCTGCACTAGGAAGATATGGAGAGGGTTGTAAGAAACATTGAACACTTATTATTCAATTGATTCATGGGAGGAAACTATCAGTTAGCTAGTGAAAGTGTGGATGGGAAACTAGGCAGATTACAAAGCATTTAAGATAAGTTGGGTTTCAATGGTTTACAAATTTTGGAAAGAAAGGAATCATAGGATTTTCAGACAACAAAGTAGAAGCATGAAGGAAATTTTTCAAAAGGTGACACTTCATACCTGACTCGACTGATAGTATGAGGAGGAGATGGGCGTTGGACTAAGCTAATCACAGGGACCATTATGACCTCATAATCTAGTTCTTTTGTATTATACTAGTATACTTGCATACCTGGTTTTGTAAATAACCGTTTATTAATGAAGTCTATTAATTAAAAAAAAAGAAATAGGTCTGTATACTTTAAGAGAGTTCGCAGAATATACCTTTGGTATGAGAGTGATGTAGGTTTTGTTAATTTCCTTTAGCAATTTTCTTTGTTGGAAGAACTCATATGTCTCTGCTACTAGTTTTCTCATATTGTTCCATGCTTTCTACAAGAAATTCCCATTGTATCCTTTTTTCATTGGTGATTTGTGTGGATTCACGGATAAGATTCTTAAATGAATTAAATTGAATTTTTAAACCGAGTAAATGATTGTTAGAAAATAAGATACACAATGCTTGATCCTGCTCAATCTCTTCAAACTGAAATTTCAGTTTCCTTATAGTAATTAAACTAAATGTCATATTGTTTCTTACTTTAAATAGAATACAACGAACATCAACATTATTTTTTATGAGAAAGAGATTGCATGAGTAGGGTAGGGATTTCTTGATCATCCACACCGATACACACACACAAATATGGATAAGAAGAGACCCTACAACAATCAATATAAATCATTCCTAATAGTTGTACACAATTAGACATAAAATAAATACACAAATAAATAAATAAAGTGCATGAATATGATAAACCCCTAAAAAAAAAACAAAATAGTTAAGTGAACAATTAATTATTGATTCTTTTAGATACATATTCAACAAGAATTAATGATAAATATTAATAAACAAGCATTAGAAAATGCACATAAATAAGCTTTAGGTAATTGATACAATTGAAGGGATATAAAATTCACTCAAATAATTACAATATACTATAGAAATATTCTCAAGTCTAGAAAGCTTATCCTTAACATTCTTCAAACATGGATTCTAGCAATTAAAATCAAAGAAAATCTCCAAGTTTCGTCAGATAATCATCGATTACCTTTTAGCAATGGATATGTATTTTGGGAAATCACCAATGTCATCAATAATCACTTTAATAAATCCACTGTACTTTATGGATGTCAATCAATAAATCTTTTATATAATATGACATAAATATATTTTAAGATGTTTTATGCTTTGGAAATTTTTATGTGGGTAAGCGGACTTCTTTGGCCTCAAATAAATAAAATTTCACATAATAGCTTATTCCCTCTTAAAGCCACATCAACAATGCCAAATATTATGTGCAAATCTAACTTTATATTAAGGATTCTTAATTTGTTTAATGACTTCCCATGCAATGTAAGTAGTTTTGTTAAGGAAGTTAACAAAAGAGATCCAAACACGAAAATTGCCAATGTTTGAAGTTAATTTTAAAAGAATAAAAGAGATACTAGAATAAGACATCACCTAGAAACATCATATCTCAATACTAGATTTCTAATTTTTAAAAGAGTAAAATTCTTAATTATAAAGCTTAGCTTATTTATATTTACAATTTAAAGAATAAATAATAACGGATTAAATTTTTAAGTAAGTGTGATGTATCATTGTGTGCTCTTGTAAATTGGTACGATAGACTCAATTCATCAAGGGTTTCACTATTGACTTAATTTCCTTTCATTTTTAAACACTAAATTAAGCCCTATCTTAGTTGTTATAGAATCAACACCATAAAAGATTATATTTTAAATAGAGTTAAATAGAACAGCATAATATATAGAATATTTGGTCACTATTATGTAAAATACTATTTCATTCAATTGATATTAAATTTGAGCTACTTCTATTTTTTTAAAATAAAGTTTTAAACTAGAGATTTAATATTTTAATTCTTAATTGTTGGTCTTAAGTGTTTTTATTTAAGTATAATTCAATCAATCATTTTTAATCTTTCTTCACTTTTTCTAAGTAGTACAAATCATGATTTCCTCGAAGAGTTGTGGTATTTAATTGAATATTGCATTTACGATGTTAGACCACTTCATTGTTTAAACTTAAAGCAGAGTTAGCGTCAGTTCCCATGCCCTTAACAGCTAGTTGAATTATAGAAACTTTATAATTGGATAGCATCTTCCATAGTGGAATTTTATAATTGATTGAACTTTGTTCGTTAGTTGGGCTTCAGCAATCGAACTGTTTCTGAGCTGCCATTCTATCAGCACCTAAAATTCCATCTCCCTTTTCAGTTCCCTTTTCAACTGACCGTCAAGTCCCAAAAACCACACTATCCACCACTACCCTTTGTTTCAATTCCTAACCACTTATTGTCCAGGAAAAGCCATAGTTATACATCCCATATCAGGTATCTAGGTAGCCTCTCTATAAGAGTGAACCTAACTTGTGGTTCCTAACTTTTAGTTAGAGGGTGGAAATACAGGCGGGTCCTTTATCCTTACTTTCACAGCTTACATATTAGTTTCTAGGAAAAGAGGTATAATAGTAATTTAACTCAGCAGTTTCTGCTCATATATGACTTTCTGTCCATAAACAATAGGACAGATTCTAGGGTTGAAGGCATCAGTGGGGAGAATTGGAGCTTGCCTCTTTGTAATGTTTCTTGCTCAAATGAGTATTCCAACCACAGTTTTGCAGTTTTGCATGTGCGCAAAAAGCAAAAAGCAAAAAGGCTATATCAGAAAGTTTGTTTCTGGTAAATAAACTTTGCATGTTGCAGGTGCTTCTGTGCCTGTGATGCTCATTTGAGCAAGCAATGTTAAATAAGGGGGAGAGTTTGCTCCTTTTTTCATCAGCCATGCAAACAATATTCAGGTCATCTTATGTCTGCTTTATATATTTTTTTCCGAAGAAAATATCGGCATATGATTTTGATTTGTTTTTCTACTCTGTTTTTCCAATCTGTGCTTGCAGCTATTATCTGTATGTTAAAAAAAAGCTAGTCTACATGTAATTCTCTTTGATTTTTTCTTTTCTCTATTACCAGCATGTGATTCTCCCTTCTCCATACTATCTTTGCTCTATTCGTGCTTGCTCTCCAACTTCTGATTGCTTTCACTAAATCTTATCTTCATGGTTTACCAGCATAAGCATAAACCATAAAGGATGAAACGAATATTACCAGTGTAGTCTCAAATTTAACAAAGAAGGAAAGCTAAGGCCCAGATTTCTTTTATGTTTCGATCTGTACTCGGAAACGTATTTGTTCTGATTTTTATTATATGAAAATGATTAGTAAGAGTAGAACTGGGAGACGAGAATGTTGCAAACTGCGCGCATTTCCTTAACTGTTGCTCATTATGGAATAAGGTTTCACCCTACGCGCAGTTACAGATAGTCAACACCCTTACCTCCGCCTTTTGGTCTCAGTGGTCACAGCCATTGTGAACTTCTTCAATCAAACCCTTCTCCAAGGTATGTCTACGCGGCGTTTTTTTCCAGCGTTGGCATCGTACTTGACTAAAAATAGGCCTATGTATATGATTACGTACCAATAGGTCTGAGCTATGTTATCAATCAATATAATATTATATTGCCTATTATTAGTGCAGCCTTTTCAGGCGCAGCAGAATGATATATAAATCTTTTTGTACCATAACCTAGTTTTAATCACTTTCTATTGATTTTCATCCACGCATTTGTATAGCTCTCTGGTCTCTACAATAGATGATCACACTAGGTAGAATGGAACAAAAAAGCTAAAAGTTCTGGTGTTGAGTTCCAACTTTTCGTGCTCGTTAAAAATAACTCTAATTTTTTCACGTTTGAGGTTCATTCATGATTTTATCGTACAAGTGTTTACATAATTAGAAAAATAGATTATAAAAAGCTAAATTTTATAATTTAGAAAATTTCTCTTTAAAAGACTTCTAAAAAAAAACATTCATGGACTCTCTAGTCAAGCTTTTTTATAATAAAATTTTCTCAAAAACTCTCATACTCTCTTAAGTCTTAACAAACCTGTTAAATGTATATCGCGCGAACTAAACTAAATAAGAAGTAAACAAGTAAACCCATTGCTTCTACCAATACTTCACCATGTTAGCGAATAATTAACACTTCTTTTCCTATACTTTCTAGCTAGTAGGGAGTTATTTCCTTTTGGACATTAAATTTACTAAAATCATGTAAAGCATAGTTTTATAAGATGTCCCACTATGTTGTTAGATTACTCAAGCTACTTTCTCATGTCCTGAAGAAGTGCTTTGTAGTATTCCCACTTCTTTGACTTACTATTCCATGTTCTCTACATATGTTATACATTATCACCTCTTAAATCAAAAAGAG
>JAOSBN010000007.1:5887969-5918038 GCA_027563595.1 Erythroxylum suave | reverse complement strand
TGTGATCTTTTCATTCATTGTTTGTTATTTTCCTATTCATATGTTAATTCTGTAATCATCATATGAATAAAATTAACAGTCATTCACTTTGAATTTTCTAAAATTATGATTATTTGTTATCATAAAAAAGGGGGAGATTATTAAGTCAGGAAGACTTTACAATGTCTTAATTTTGATGATAAACTAATAATAATAATGTTAGAAACAAATGAACGTTTTAACAAGTTTGTTAAGTGTGCAGAAGTGAAAGAACAAAAGACAGATGGAATGCAAACCAGACGAACTGCAAACCAGAAGGAATGCAAGCCAGACAAAATGCAAAACAGACGAAATGCAAAAGTCAGAAGAAATGCAAAAGACAGACGAATTGCAAACGAGACGGAATGCAAGTTAGATAAAATGCAAACCAGACGAAATGCAAAAGTGAGAAGAAATGAAAAAGCCAGATGAAATGCAAAACAGACGAAATGCAAAACAGACGAAATGCAAAAGTCAGAAGAAATGGAAAAGACAGATGAAATGCAAAATAGACGAAATGTAAAACAGGCGGAATGCAAACCAGATGGAATGCAAGCCAGACGAAGTGCAAATGCAAACTAGACGGAATGCAAACCAGACAGAATGCAAACCAGACGGAATGCAAGCCAGATGAAGTGCAAATGCAAACCAGACAGAATGCAAGCCAGACGAAGTGCAAATGCAAACTAGACGAAATGAAAGAACGAAACACAGACGAAGTACAAAAAAAAGACGAAGAACAAAACAAAGACGAAGTGTAAAGTACAGAAGAATGATAAGACTAAGACGATACTCAGAAGAAGTTCCGTCAAAACATTGAACGGTTACTTAGTTGAAGTTAGTTACAGAACTCAACTAAGTAACGGTTGTCAAGATTCAAGAAGCGGTTGTCAAGATTCAAAGAAACAGTTAGAGACCGAGAATATAAATATCAGTTGCAGTCGAAGAATATTAAGTTAGAAAAAGCGACACAAGTCTGACGAATTAGATAACTATTTGAAGAAAGCTTTTTGATCTTTAAGCGTACTAGTGTTTACTCAAAAATTTAGTTGTGAGATTATTAGCGAGCTATTTTTACTGTAACAAAGCTTACAACATCTTTCTAAAGAGGCTAAGTCAGAGAAAAGAATACTTTATGAGAGAGACCTGAAGAGGCTCTAGAAGAAAAGAAAGAATACTTGTATCTTTGCGAAGTATAGTGGAATACTCAAATGAACTCTGAGGACTGGACGTAGCCCACAGTTTGGGGTGAACCAGTATAAAATCGCAGTGTCTATACTCTTACCTTTTTACTTCAGTTTATCTTTTATTGTTAAACGTGACTATAGAAGTAATTTGCGATTTGATTTGATCACAATTTTCGTATAAACTTTGCGATAATCTTTTAACAAGTTCAAAAAGTTCTCATTATTTGTATTTACGAAAAGGATACATCATTCAACCCCCCCCTTCTTGTTTATCTAGTTTATCATATACAAGTATCTTATTGATGTGTAATTTACTTCATTCTCAGTGTGTAAGTTGATAAAGCCCACAACTTCTCCCATATCAGAATCAATAATGTCCCACTTTTGATAGGGAAGGCCATTTCTTCCTATGGGAATTATATTCAGAATGTTTCCCAAGATTTCCTCCGTAATCAAAATCTCACACTCACATACCCAAAGGATGATTGCCAGCTTCCCATTAATTTGTTCTTTTCTCATGTATGTGTAAAGACATCTAACTAAGTCATCACTCACTGTTTCATCCAAATTAAAAAAATTATCTTAACCAACAGCAAGAAAATAGGAAGAGATGGGAATACCAATGTCATCGAATAGGAGAGAAGGAAAAATGAGTCCAACAACCATCTTTCACTTCTTGTAGTGCATTTTGTACTGTGCTTTAACTTTCATTGACTAAAATAGCTTGATTAGTGCTGAAGACTCTCCTTTCTTTTATTTCTTCAATTTTGACCTTTTTTCCTGTAGGAGTTCTTCAAACAAGGCTTCTTTGTAAAAAGGCTCTTCCCTAACAATGAGGTCCTTAATCTTCTCTTCAACCATAGGTGCTTTGCCTTTTCTTATTTCTTCTCTTTTTCTCTTTCGAGATTCCTCTTCTTCTTTCTTTTCAGTGTTAGGGTTTTCTTCTTGTTTGACAATTTTCTCTGCTTACTTTGCAACACTTCCTCTAGTTCATGGTTGTCTTATTAACCGAGTTGGTTCTTCATCTAGACCATCATCATTAACAATCCAGTGCACTTCATGTACTTTCTTATCCTTAAAATTGGGTTGAGGGGTAGTGTAAAGTGGTGCAGAAATTTTGGAAGAGAAGGTAGATGGAGTAGGAATAGCGGAGTAAGAATGGGTAGTGTGACTGAAGGAGTGTGGAACCTTACATTTCTTGCTAGCTCCCCTTTAGTAGAAGATTCTTTTTCTTATTCCTCTTATTTCTTTTCTTCTTCATTTTCTTTTTCTTCTTCTTTTTTTGTGTTTAATTCTGTTTGATTTTGCTTGCTTTCATATATTAAAATTAGTTACGATTTAATTGAAATTTGATAAGAATTACGTGAAATTGGTGTGGACGTTGCATAAATCTTAATTAGATTATTTTGTGAATGTGGCATGACCTAAACAAGAAGAATTGTGCATGAAAATGGCATCATGGTAAGTCACAACCACAGTTGTGACTTACATGAATGGTTGTGACACAACCATGACCCAACATATAGAGCGGGTAACATTCTTTTAATCAATCATTTTATTACGCGGCAGCTATAGGTTGAAGGGGTATGAAATCCTAAACCTAGCGTGACCTTATAAAAAGAAATAATGAAGCCTAGCGATAGACAATTTCCAAATACTATTCTTCATTATTCACACACATTTGGTTGGAATAAGAAGGAAAAACAGAAATATATAAAGGGAGGTGGAGAACAGAGCTTTAACTGAGAGAAGAAAGAAGAGAAATAGAGAAGGAAGAGAGAAAACTAGAAGAGAGAGTGAGCTCAAATCAGAGGCAGAAGGCGAGAGCCAAAGTTAGACAGGTGGTGTTTGACTAGAGATCCACCGCCAGTTTCATCATCTAAGATGCCATTCGGTTGTTTATTCCTTTTCATCTCTATTGCTGTGTTGCGAAACATTTCTGTTGAACTCATCTATTGAATTCCTTTATATTTTATCTCCTGAACCTATTTTCTTTGTCAAAGATTGAGTCTATATGGTATTCACTGTTGTATTGCTTTAATACTTTTGTTATTGTTGATTATGAGATTGAAGTATTTGAGAATGATGAATCGTGCTTATGCTATGATTGGTTAATCTCTTTTTCTTAAGGATTAATGTAGCTATTTTAATCAATTATGCATAAATGACTCACATTTTTGTTATCTTATTAATTGTTGTGGTTTTGAAGTTGAATGGGCATAATAACATGGCCAAACTTTGCATCATTTTAGTATTAAATGAAGGATCAAGAGAAGAAGTTTAATATGGAATGAGAAACCATATACGCTTAGGTTAAGAACTAGATATATATTAACTTAAGTGGTAATTAGTAGTTGAGTTTCCATAATTAATTTGGATGATAACTTGTTGAATAGGAAATTTAAATTAGTTCATTATTTAAGTTGATTTAAAACCTAATTGTTAATTTTAGTAAGAAAACTACTTAATCATTTTTCATTAGTCATGCATAGGAGATTAAATCACTAAAATTAAAACTACAAAGTTTCCCACTTCTATTAATCTATTCATTTTTACTACCGATTGATTTTGTTCCTTTAAAGCCTTTACTCAACTAATCGGGATATAGTGTTTAGGATTGTATCTGTTTCTATTTTTGTTGAAGATTAATTCGAGTGGACAATTTCACCTTCGTGAGAGATGACCCTGGGTAATCAACTACAACTACCTCTTATACTTGTGAGTAGTATAGCCTAGGTATTTCTAAAACTTATTTTCGGCACAAAACCTTTTCTTCTTCTTTTTCTTCACTATAGTTGGAGACGTATTGTTGTTTGGCTGCTGGTTCATTGTATTCGGAAGATAAATCACATTCTGATTCTAAGGACAACATAGCCAAAATTTTTCTTTTTCTCTCTTCTAGAGTCTCTTGAATGATTGTTTCTGAACTTGGGGCATAGAGGTAATAGAACGAAGTTTAGTAGGAGGTTTAGCAATGCTACTATTGGAGACAGACAAGAAGACTTAGAAACAAGAGTTTTTTTAATGGCGGAGAGTTTTATTATGGCTAGAAGTGGAGCTTATTAAATTACAAGGAGCCAACGAAAAGATCAAAATAGAAGGAGCCTGCTATTATTTATAAAGAAAAGTAGCATAAAATCTTACATATTTAATTAATATCAGATAGTCTACACATACCAAGCTCATTTCTTAACACATAAAATCTATCTTCAGACAGAGGCTTAATAAAGATATCAGCTACTTGATTTTCAGTTTTAACATGCAAAAGATCAATGGTTTCTTCTAGAACATGATCTCTAAGAAAATGATGTTTGGTTTCTATATACTTAGTTTTAGAATGATGCCCATGATTTTAGAGAGATTTATTGCACTTGTATTCTCATATAGTATAGGAATATGATCAAAGTTCAGATAAACATTCTAGATGTTTCATCCATAAGATATGAGAGTAGCAACTAGAAATTTCTACATATTATGCTTTAGTTTTCGAAAGCGTTATGTAATTTTGGTTCTTTCCAGACCAATAATTTAGACATCCTCTAAGAAATTGACAGTAACCATTTGTGCTTTTCCTATCAACTTTATCACCTACATAATCTGCATCACAATAGTCAACTATGTCAAAAGAACCAAAATTTGGATATCATAATCAAAAGTCCAAAACTCGGCGCAAAAAGCGAAAGATCCTCTTTACTACTTGAAGGTGGCTCTTTTTTGGATTTGATTGAAAACATGCATAAAGACACATACTAAATATGATATCTGGCTTAAGCTTGTGAGATATAGTAGTGATATAATCATTCCTTTATAATTTGTCTCATCTATAGCCTTGCCTTCTTCATCCTTATCAATTTTAGTTCCAAAATACATGGGGGAACCTATCAGTTTGGCATTCTTAAAATGACATTTCTTGATGAGTTCCTTTGTGTATTTGTCTTGACTAATGAAGATTCATTTTTCTGTTTGCGTAATTTGCAACCCTAGAAAGAATGATAGTTCTCCTATCATACTCATTTCAAACTCCCCCCGTATTAAAGCTTAGAATTTTTCACAGAATGACTTATTAATAACACCAAATATTATGTCATCAATATATATTTTCACCATAAGTAAATTGCATTTTTCTTAATAAATAAGGTTTTACATACCTTTCCCCTTTTGAATTTATTCTCAAGAAGAAAATTACTTAATTTCTGATACTATGCTTAAGGAGCCTGTTTTAGAACATACAAAACTTTAGTCAACTTCATCATATAATTAGGATAGTTTTCATCTTCAAAACCTAGAGGTTACTTAATAAACATTTTTTTGTTAATATATCCATTTAAGAAGGAACTTTTAACATCCATTTAGAATAATTTAAATTTATATAGCATATAAAGGTAAGTAAAATTCTAGTTGATTCTAATCTACCAACAAGTTAATAAGTCGCATCAAAATCAATACCTTCCTATTGATTATAACCTTGAGGTACAATTCAAGCTTTGTTTCTTACCACCTTACCATTTTTGTCGTGTTTTTTTTTTGAAAAACCTAACGTGTTCCAATGATTGACTTGTTTTGTAGACAAGGTACTATATTCCAAACTTTATTTTTGCCAAACTAATTTAGTTTGTCTTTCATAGTTGAATCCTAATTTTCATCAGTAGGAGCCTCTTCAATTATCCTTGGTTCTAATTTTGAATTGAAGACAACATAAATGTTTTTGAAGGATGATCTAGTTCTTAGACTTTTAGGCGGGTCTTCCAGAATGCACTAAAGTGTATCTTGACTGCTTCATTCTCTTGGTGTTCATTATTACATAGGTTTCTACTGAGATGAAGAAGCCTCTCCATCTTGACTTCAAAAAGGCCTTTTTGATCATGTAATTCCTAAGATACTATAGGTCTAGTTTGAGTCTGTAATGTATTTTTAAGAACCAATGGATTCTCTTCATCGTCTGAATCAGTTGAAGTTGTAAAGGGTAGTGCTTCATCAAATACCACATTTATTGATTCTTTTATCCTCTTTGTTCTTTTATTATAAACTCTGAAACCTTTACTGGCATTACTATAACCTAAAAAAATAGCATCATCTGATCTCACGTCAAATTTTCTAAGGTTGTCCTTTCCATTATTTAATACAAAATACTGGTAGCCAAATGGTCGAAAGTAAGCAACATTCGATTTTTTTTCTTTTCCACAACTCATAGGAGGTCTTTTTGAGAATAGGTCTTATAAGTAACCTGTTAAGTATATAACAAGCAGTAGATACTGCTTCTGCCCAAAAACCATGAGTTAGACCACTTTCACACAGCATTAGCCTGGCTATATCAACAAGATTCTTGTTCTTTCTCTCAATGACTCCATTTTACTGAGGAATCCTTGGGTACGAAAAATTATGAGTTATACCATTTTTATTACAAAAATCTTCAAATTTTTTGTTATCTAATTCTCCTCTATGATCGCTCTGAATAGATGTAATGCGGTACCTTTTTTCAACCTAAATTTTCTGTAAAACTTCTCAAAAGCTTCAAAAGTATCATCCTTATTTGATAGAAAATAAACCCACACAAATCTAACATAATAATCTATTATAACAAAACCATAGGGTTTACCACCAAAGCTTTGAGTCCTACTAGGAACAAATAAATCCATATGTGCAAGTTTAAGTGGTTGGTTAGTGGAAACAATATTTCTAGGTGGAAAGCTACTTCTGATTTTTTTTTTCATTTTAAACAAGCTTCGTAAACCTTACTACTCTAAAACTTTACGCTCAATAATCCTCTTACTAATCCATTTTTAGACAATTTTGATAGAATGCTTATGATAGCATGTCTAAATCTTCTATGCCAAAGCAATCAATCCTTTCCTAGTGAAACAGAACACTTAACATTTGTTGAAGACATGTCTTCCACTTAAGCACAATATATATTCTGATTTATAGGACTGACAAATACAATGTTGTAATTTAGATTATCAATAATTTCACAATGGGATACATAGAAAGTACTTTATAACCCTTATCACATAATTGACTTACACTTAACAAGTTATGTTTCAAGCCATCAACATAAAGAACATTATTAATAAAAGTAGAATTAAGGTCACCAATTTTACCAATTCCAACGAATTTTGCCTTGTTTTTGTTGGCAACTACAATGTTACCTCCATCTTTGTAACACACCACTATCATAGACCATATGCTTGAATATCCATAAGACATTCAAGAATATACCCTATGACAATGGCATGTTAGAGCAATCACATTCATTTAATATAGCATTGTAAAAAAAAACATATGTAATCAAAAGATCAACTCTCCCCATTACACTCACAAACATATGTACGTGGTAGCATTACACATTTACATTACTAAAAAATATGAGAGTTTTCTATTCTTTTACAACATGTTCTACATGAAATGTGAAAGAGAAACAAACATAGTCTACTAATCTCCTCAACTATTAATTGACCGCTTTGAGCCATTTCTTGATTCCAAAATTGACAAAACTAGACTTATACTAGTTTTCCTAAAAAGCTATGTCTTCCTTATACCTAAAAATCAACATTGCAATTTTGATGAGTTTGTAAACTCAGTAAGTGAACCGTCATCGATGTTCTTACTCAGTTAGAATACAAAACATCACTGATATGAAACCAAATTTATAATATACCTTATCTTAACATTACGTTATCAATTTTATACATTTCATATACCCATTTCAGAGTAATTCAATCATCTATCTCAGTCATTCATATCTTCAATATGTATACAAAGTAACATGTACACAATATTGCATATCTATATATTAACATAATTTAGCACTTATTCCCAATCATTCATATTATACAATTGATAATACATTGATAAAAGCATATGCACATGTGACTCCACTTTCATTTTTATTTTTTTATGAATGAGCACCTATTTAATGTCTCGTATCCATTATGGATACCGAGCTCATTCAAATTCTGTCCTGTATACATTGTGGATACTGGGCTCATTAATAATTGAGCCTATGGCTCTTTGTGCACATTTTCAAGCTCTAAGCTCTTTTTCACAACTCCTTTATTTGATTATGCATAATAATGTAATGAAATGCAACCTTTCACAAAATATGCTATCAGTAACTTTCATTCATTATGCGTAGTCTTTTTCACATATTCATCGGATCTGTGTCTGGCATTCAAGATTTAGTGGAGTATATACTTTCCATATTCACATTCAATTAAGAAGTACTCCCAATACAATCTCGAATATCATACTCCTCATATTATTAATTTCTGAAATTATCTCATTCATATCAATAACAGTTTAATAATTGAAATTTAAATAGAAACAAATCAATCAAAGTGAGAAAGCATTTAGGTGAACTCACAGTACGCTTCAGATTAGCTATTGCCTTGATGAACTGACAATGTCTAGATGTTGGCGTTCGACTTATAGTTCATTAATCATGCAATACACACATATTTTACTCATTACTAGTTGATCAATCATATAAGTATTCAGTCATACATATATACATATGTCATGTTCAATGCCATGTTTAATGCTTGCTCAATTGATTTTCCCCAGGTATGTATCCTTAATCAAAATTCTTGATCATTCATACATTATAGCATGTTCACATCTAGTTTGTAATGAGATTAATACCTTAAATACACTTGATCATACTCACTTCATCAATCATACATTCACTAATTCTTTCCTAGTATTGTACATAATCACACAATATCCCAATTCTTATTCATTCATTCCTAATACATTATTTACAACTTTTGATTACATTTGTATTCATAAGAACATCTTCATTCCTTTAACACACTTAAATTCCAAACTTATATACATTGATAACAAAAAATCTTTTCCTTAAATTATAACATCAATTAACGATATAAACTTATCAAACATTAATAACCTAAACCCATCAAACACTTAACCAACTTACCCAACATCAAAATTAAGCCTCAATTATGTCCAAATGTACCATAGCAAAGTAACTTATCTTTATTTCATTCAATAATCACATAAAACAACATTTTCTTCACTTTAAGCATTTCCCATGATCATGTATGGCTTTCTCATGATCGTGGGATGGGTTATCAGAAGGTTCCCATCCATTTCCTTCGTTAGTTTTCTAGATTTTATCATCTTTATACCAAATTCAAAACATCTTCTTGATAGTTCATCAATTACCCCTCAATTCTACCTCAATTATACTCCATTTCCCCATCAATATCATCTCTAATTCTAACTCAAAATTATTCAAATGGTAGCTTACAAATCATTGTCTATCATGCATCAAAAATCAAAACAGAAAATTATCATTCATGATCATGCATATAGTCCTAGTTCTTTCTAATTTCAAGAACATTCCATTAGCATATTTCTTTATCATAAATTCACCTTCATTATACTTTGAATCCCATTCTAATTCATCCATGTATCAACCTATAACCCAAGGTTTTCATACATCAAAAGCAACACATAATAGTATCCTAGTTCATCCAACATATTCCTGCACACTTTATCATCAACATCATATACATTTCATTCCAATTCAATCATCATTATCATTCTATTAAACCATGCCATAAATATCAAATTTCTACTTACTTGTTAAGCTCTAATCTCACCTTAATACATGAAGCTAACGTATCCCTCCATATAGCAAGATAAAGACAGTTATGAGCTAGTTCTTTGGGTATTTTATGAAGGATAAAAGTATGGTTTTGGTATACAAATTTAGCTAGGTTAAAACCAAACTATAGAAATGCGAGATAAGAGCAATTTTTGGTGGAGATATATAGTGAAGACAAAAAAAACCATCTATGCAGAAACTTGCTTCATAAAGTTCTAGTTGTCTCTATCTTTCAAAGATATATGTCTTTAGGTATGTATGCCATTTGCATACTTAATATGCTGTCATTTGTCTCCCAGGTGTTGGTCCAATTTTCATTCAATAATTGATCCATTTTTCCATTAATTACTAGTCCATTTGTCACTCATTTATCTATGCCAAATGTCACACAATATATAGGGTTATTCATCTTAGTTTTTCATGTATCAATTTATCTTACCACTTGACATTTTTCCTAGTCCAAATGTACATATTAATTTATCAATCTCCTAATTATAACACTTTATTCTAAATCATCAAGTTTC
Source organism: Erythroxylum suave (assembly GCA_027563595.1). Taxonomy (NCBI): domain Eukaryota; kingdom Viridiplantae; phylum Streptophyta; class Magnoliopsida; order Malpighiales; family Erythroxylaceae; genus Erythroxylum; species Erythroxylum suave. The sequence continues at coordinate 5,907,683 of JAOSBN010000007.1, read as the reverse complement.
CTCTTAAAGCAAACACACGTAAAAGGATGGGTGAATTGTGTGTGACTTAAAAAAATTTTGCAAGTTACTATTAATTCGTGTAAACTATAAGAACCTGCTAAATTTCAACAAAAAAGTTTATAAATAGAAGGAGTCTGTTAAAGTTTAAAACGAAAGGAGCCTATTAACATTTAAAGCAAAAAGGGGCTTGTTAATGTATAAAAACAAAATGAGCCTGTTAAAAACAAAAGGAGCTTATTAACGAAGGAAACCTCTTGCAATATTAAAACATACGAAACCGATTCCAAAAGTGAAGGAGCCTCTTGTAAATTGACCACACACACCATAATGCAAAAATTTTAAAGTTAAAAAAGAGAGAGAGTGAAATAGTCGATTTATACCGATCAGCTTATAATGAAGCCTATGTCCAGTCCCTAAGTATTCAACTTAAGTATTTCACTATAAAACTCCATGTAGAAAATTTAGTACTTTGATGACAACTATTATCATACTATAGTACTTTAATGGAATTGTTTCACATAATTTAGCCTACTAAAAGCATAGTTATGGACTACAATTAAAGGCTTAGCTATAGTATGATAATAGTTGTCATAAGAAGAAAAATGATTTCATTACTTTTCTTACCTGTACAAGATACGATAGAGATCATATGTATTTCTAGTTCATACTTATGAGTATTTGATACTGAATTTATATTCAACATTATTATAATGTTTAAAGCATATAGATAGTTATGTAATTAACGTAGCATTCATCATCGTAAAGTAATCAGGGAGAATGTTATGTTATTCTTAATTAGTATTGATTTGGGAAATCCTTAGCCGAGGTGGAATGACACTTTGTAAATAATTTTCCAAAGTTATTAATTGAATCAATAGCTAATAACAGAGAACTAATATGATTGGACTAAAAAAGAGTAAATATTAATTCCATGTTCGGTCTAATTGGAGCATTGTATGATGAAATGAGTGAGTTATACAAAAAACCATGCACAAAAGTTTTAGTTAATACCACTTTGAAATTCCTAAATATTTGGGTTATCATGATGCATTGTAAACGCCAATCTTGATCTATGATTAAAAATTGTTTCATTGGAGAATTAAAAATAAAATAAAAAGGAATTTTAATTTATCTAATTCTAGCTTTAAATTAGAATTATAATTTATAATGATTGCCAACATATTGAGAAGCCTAATGGCTCACATATAAAGAACAAGTTGGAGAGAGAAAAGTTATTTTTATCATGTTGGACTTGTTTGTAAAGTTTGGGAAACTTTAAAATAAAATATGAGATATTTAATAAATATGGAACACTATAAAACATTAGATCTTATTTGGACATAATTGGTATTTAATTATAATTATTTGTAATTCTAATTAAATTTTAATTGAAATTATAATTTAAATTCAATTAAATTACTGTGATGTCCAAAATTATTATAAATATGTTTAACCTCTAATGGAACCAACACTTCTTGGTTAATACTTTTTATGAGAGTTACAAAGTTCTTTAAACCTATTTTGTAGATACATTTAGAGGTTGGACACTTGCGCGGTTACAATGGTTTAGATGGATTAGTTTCAAAAACTGTTTGATGGTTACGACAATAAAAGATCAAGCTTAAAAATAAGGTATAAATTAAGATTCAGGCTTTGTTATGATTTATGTGTTAATAGTTTTGTAGAGTTAAAATGATCTTGTTTTTTAGGAAATCAAAATACGACAAGTTTTGTAATTATTCTGCTACAATTGGGATTGGATCCTATCCTAGTTTTCCAACAAAAAGTTGGTATCTAGTATTTTTTAGATACTCTACTAAGGCTAAAAAATAATAACGACATTCCTAAAAGTGACCTTGCTGCTTACTTAATTGGATCTGGAACATGCCTATAAGTTATCTGGAATGAAAGGAAGGAATCATTAAGCATGCATGTCCTGGTTTTGATGAGAAGAATAGTTTCAGAACTTCCTAGTTCTAGATAAGATTATCCTCTTGTTTGTCTTCTGTTTAGCTCGTTACCACTGACCTCTCTCCAGTTCACTGTCAATTGTTAGCTATATTACCACAACTTGCCATCAACATTTTCTCTTCTAGAAAATTAAAGCCAAGGAAAAGATAAGTAACCACAGACACACGTTCTGAAACATACATGAAACAATGAGAATTGCCATGCATACAACACAGAAGCATAGGCAGGCCAACTGACAAAGACCTATAGGAGATTAACACTGTCATGTAAAATAAGGAGAGGGTTATCGCATGAGAAGAGAAAAGTTGGTGCGTATTTATTAATTTCAAGCTTCATTAAGTATCTTCTTTCTCGAGTTTAATGCCCATGAAAGATTTATAGTGAATGAAAGTCCTATAGGCTAGAAGTGAAATCATAAATTAAACATTTCTAACTCATCAACATTCCTATTGGCTCCTCTTCTCACCGTAGTCAACTTGCTATCTTGAATTGTGAGACAAAATCTTGGGTGATGACACTTAGCTTCTCAATTTTATTGTGGTCATACTACTTTAATATGAATATAAGTTAGCTTTGGTGGTTATAGAGGCAAGTATTTAGTGGAATAATATTAGAGTTTTGATATAGCATAATTTGGTCCAAAATCATCCTATACACTACAATGTGAACTGTTAGCTCAAGGTTTGTTATTAATGATTTTGATGATAACTATATAATATTTCAAACTTCAAATCGGAGTTATTTCATTTTATTAGTAACGACATATTTTTTAAAAGGAAATAAAATCAAAGCAAACATGTCTTCTTTTTGGCAGGAACCTTTTTAATGAACTAACTTTATTAGAAATGATTCCGCAACATCTGGAAGGATATTATTAATTCGTTCTTTTAACATATGAATACTAGAAGATTCCAGCAGAGATGAGATGGAACATTTGTTAAATACAAAGACAACTCAGAATTAAAATGAAGAAAAGACTAGAAGAAAAAATTTCTACTTAAGAAAGAGCCATTATAATTGCAAAAAACAAATAGATTTGTGAAATACTTCAGCTGCATCAATATTCTTGAAAGTTAATCTATATCAAACTCCTTGTGCCTTAGAAAGTGAAAACACTCTATTGAGAGAGATTGTTAAACCCATTATACATTTTTTTTGGGAGCTTATAGAGGCTTGTTAAACACTAAGAGTGTGGAAGGTTGAAGAATCTTGAAAATATGTACTTGTAAGTTTGGAAAGGCTTGTGAAAATTTTCTACTTGGAGTTTTATAGTGAAATATTCAAGTTGAATACTTAGGGACTAGACGTAGGCTTCGTTACAAGTCGAACCACTATAAATTGACTATTTCACTCTCTCTCTTTCTTAACTTTTAAATGTTTCCATTACAGTGTACGTGTTTAATTTATAAAAGGCTCCTTCACTTTTGGAATAGGCTTCTTTTGTTTTAATATTACAAGTCATTCGTTAATAAGCTCCTTTTGTTTTTAACAAGCTCTTTTCATTTTTAAACATTAACAAGCTCCTTTCGTTTTAAACTTTAACAAACTCCTTCTATTTATAGACGTTTCTGTTAAAATTTAATAGGTTTTTATAGTTTAAAATTTTTTTCAGTAACTTGTAAATTTTTTTACAGCCACACATAATTCATGCTCCTTTTTGCATTTTTTTTCTTTATCATTTGGTATTATAGAAGGTTTCACATTTATTGTGCTTTACAATATGTGATAGATCATGAAAATCATTTTGATAAGCCTTGAAGGAGAATTTATCTCAAAGCCTCCTTATTTCTGTGGAAACAACTATTCCTATTGGAAAGAGAGAATGACTATTTATCTTCAATCTATAGATATCGAAATTTGGCAAGCTATCAAAGTTAGAGCCACACCTCATGCTAATAACGAAATAGAAATATGGATTGTGTTGGATCAAAAATGAAATCATACAAGATTTGGTTAAATAATAGATTTTAAAACTTTTTCGAAATCAAAACGCAATAGAAATAACATAACCAAATCAACATGTTTCAGCTATACATGATATGATATATATACCGACTCCTTGCTACAACTTTGGGTCCTCGCTTTTGTATCCTCTCCTTTATCAATGCATCCTCTCCTTGTTGTTGTATCCTGATAAATTCGATTTACCACTTATTCTTCTTGGACAACTTGGTTAAAAAGATCCTTTGATACGAAAGGAGAAGAAATATTTTTTAGGAGATTTTTCTTAGAAGAAAGAAGCCAAAAATTAGACTCATCTCATTCAAGTTTCAGCTATGCATGCATGAGAGGAGAGAGTGAGTCAAAAAACAAAAAGCAAGAACACTTCTTCCTCTCCTTGACAATTTTAGTTATCATGAAAGAAAGATGTGATGTGCATCCAATGCATCACTTCACTCTTTAATCAATCATAAAGAAGCCAATAAATGAGACTCTTCTCATTTTTTTAAGATGGAAATATGAAAAAACCAATAACCTAAATGAGACCTTCTCATTTTCTGTTATGGATGAAAGAAGGAAGAGAGAATACATCAAATGCACCTCTTCCTTTCTTTAATGAAATGAATACTAAAAGGTTACATTACATGCCATCATTAAAAGACAACCATTAAACCATTTAATGATAAGATCATTACTCCATTTAATGATGATAAAGCATGATAAAAACCATCTTTAATTTAGCAATTCATTGTTAAATGTGCAGCTACACATTTAAGTATAAAAAACTGAAATATGCCCTCCTTCTTTCTGTAATAACTTTGTTTTAATTTAATTAATCTAATTAATCAAATCAAACCAAAGTTAAGCCTAATATTAAATGTTCATTTGGGCTTCTAATTAAAGTAAGCCAAACATTCAATCGTGGGTTTTAAAACCTCTATTTATATTTCTTACTTTGCCTGATAATCTTCCTCTAAGCCAAATGGGGAATATAATCGGACTTATATAATTCAAGCTCCAATAAGCCCAAAATTAATTTAGTCTCATTAGAATTAATTCTAGCTTATGAAACAAATGTCATTCCACTAAAGATAATTGGTTGAACTCTTGAATTACTAAGTATTATGAGATTACATATTTCAAATAATATGTCCAATTGTAAACTTTATTATGAACCATCTTATAGCCATCCACTCAATAAATGATAAAATTACCGTTTTACCCTTATGTTGGTTTTTCAATCTAGATCTCCCTTTTTACTCTATATGGTGATTAACACACAAGATCTCCTCTTGGTGCTAAAACTTGATAGGTAGCTAGTCCATCAAACTATTGGCGCTATTTTAATCACCAAACTCGGTAAAAACATCTAAAAGTGATGATATCACTATAAACTCTTTATTTGAGTGAATGTTCCTTGATATATGTTTCAATTAATAATTCCAACATGCAAACATTGGATTAATACTCTATAAAAATCTATTCCCATATCAAGAATTATAATGAAACACATATGAGTTCACAACTCATCAAGATAGTGCTTCGTAATAACAGAATGCTAAGGTGTATATTTTAAGATTAAAGTAACAACCCACTTTATTCTTTAAAATATACTTGATTCCATATTTATTTACTTTATTCTTTAAAATATACTTGATTCCATATTTATTTAATAGTGCCGTTATTGATATTCAACTATTATCATGATATGAAACTTATCATTCCCTTGAAGTAAACTCTTTTACTTAATGATAGATAAATCGTAACACTACAATCTAAACCATAATCAAGCGACCAACTTGATTATTCAACTGTGAATCAACTAATTTAGATTCTAATAATATTCATGTTTCCCATACATCTCCATGTATATGTATATTACTTACAAAAGAATCTTGGTACCTTATAACTAGATATATAATGCTCATACAAATAAAACCAAACTCTTTTATTTTATTAATAGTAAATATTTTCATTACAAAAGTAACTGGAAGAAAATTAAGTTATCTGTAATTACACTTACTTTCTAGGGCACTATATTTACATAACTCCAATAATCTCCCACTTGCCCTAAAACAAGTTTGACGTATCCCTCATTCCCATCCTTACTATGTGACCCTCAAAACTATTTTGAGACAGCTTCTTCATAAATAGATCAATAAGGTTTTGCCCTGTAGGAATCTTTACCATATTCACCTCACCACATTGTATTGTCTCCTTATGAGATGATACTTTTTCTCAATATGTTTGGAAGCTTTATCGTTTCGAGGTTCTTTAGAATTAACCACTACCCCACTATTATAACAATAAAGTGTAATGGCCTTTTCTACCTCAGGAACTACCTCCAAATCATTCAGGAACTTATGGAGCCAAACTACTTCTTTTGTTGCTTCACAAGCAGCAACATACTTAGCCTCCATAGTTGAATCAGCAACACAAGATTGCTTCATACTCCTCCAAACTATGGCTCCACCTCTTAAAACAAATATAGAACTATAAGTTGATTTCCTTGAATCAACATCTGATTGGAAATCGAAATCTATATATCCTATCGGAATAAGGTTAATTTTAGAGTAAACAAGCACTAAGTTCTTCATCCTATGAAGATACTTTAGTAAGCAATTAACCACAGTCCAATGCTCCATTCTTGGATTAGACTAGAATCTACTTACCGGTCCCACTGCGTAACAAATATCTGGTCTAATGCAAAGCATAACATACATTAAACTTCCAACTGTCGAAGCATATGGAATTTTATTCATGCGTTCGACCTCCTCTTGGGTCTTAGGTACTTACTCCTTTGAAAGTTTGATTTCATGTCTATTAGGTGTGAAACCCCTCTTGGAATCTTGCATGGCAAACTTATTGAGCATGTTCGCTATGTAGGTCATTTTATAAGGCTATCAGTTTGTTCTGACGATCCTTTATAAGTTTGATCCCTAGAACATTGCTAGTGTCTCTTAAATCCTTTATTGAGAACTGTTTGTTCAGCCATCCCTTAAGCGTAGACAACATTCCTACATCATTCCAATAAGCAGAATATCATCACATTCAAGAAGAGGAAAGTAACCTTGCCTTTTTGTATCCTTTTATAGATACAAGTCTCATCTAGGTTTTGTACGAATCCATAGCTTTTGATCGAATTATCAAACCTAATTTTCCAAGACCTAAATGCTTGCTTAAGTTCATAAATGGACCTCTGCAATTTGCATACCTTATGCTTATTACTTGGCTTAATGAATCCTTCTGGTTAGGCCATATAAATGGTCTCCTTAAGATCTCTATTAAAAAATGCAGTTTTGATGTCCATTTGTCATATTTCATAATCAAAATAGGCTACTATGGCCAAATGAATTCTGATGGAGTTAAGCATGGCAACTAGAGAAAAAATCTCCTCATAATCTATACCCTCTTTTTGAGTATAACCTTTAGCTACCAATCTAGCTTTAAAAGTGTCTACCTTTCCATCTGATCCTCTTTTCCTTTTGTAGATCCATTTAGACCCTATGACTTTTACATATGGTAGTAGATCTACAAGGATCCAGACTTCATTGGTGTACATGGAATCTATTTTTGATTCCATCACCTTGAGCCATTTTTCTACATCAACATCATTAATAGCTTGTGTATAAGTAATGGGATTCATTTCTTCTTGGTTTGAGATAGCAATTATGCCTTCTTTTGGACCTAGATACCTGTCTGGTTGTCTCACAACCCTCCCACTTCATCTAGGCACGACTTGATGTTTAGGCTACGCTTCTAATTCAACTCTTGAATACATTTCGACATCTTGTTCTGCTATATCCAAATCAATTCTTAGTTTGGATGAAATAGATAAATCCTTTAGTACTACTTCACTTCTTCTTTTGTGATTTCTCACAAATTCTTACTCCAAGAAGGTTGCATTTGTTGACACAAATACCTTCTTGTCTTGAGGACTATAAAAATTGTACCCTTGTGTACCCTTAGGATATCCTACAAACAAACATACTTATGACCTTGGTTCCATCTTTGTGGATTCAGGCCTTAGAACATAGGCTAGGAAGCCCCATGTCCTCAAGTGCCTCAATGAAGGCACTTGTCCAGTCCATAGCTCCCTGGGTGTTTAAGTCACCGATTTTGATGAAGCAAAGTTAAGAAGATAAGTTGCCATTTGTATGGCATATCCCCAAAAAGATTCTAGGAGGCTAGCGTAAGACGTCATTAATCTTACCATTTCCAACAGAGTCCTATTCCTCCTATTAGCCACACCATTCTGTTGAGGTGTTCTGGGAGCTGACAAGTTGGAAATAATTCCATTGTCAATTAGGAATGTTTGGAACTCTCTAGATAAGTACTCACCACCTCGATCTGATCAAAGTTATTTTAATGACTTGCCTAGCTGCTTCTCAACTTCAGCTTTAAATTCTTTGAACCTTTAAAAGGACTCAGTCTTCTTGTGCATCAAATACAGATAGCCATGTCTATAGCAATCATCTATAAAGGTTATCAAGTATTCATAACCTCCTCTAGCACACACATTATTGTGTACCAGGTCCAACGTGGATTCAAATCTGTTTCCTTTAGAAGGAAATGAGACTTTGGTCATCTTTCCTTCAATACAAGATTCACAAGTGGTTAATGGATCATTATCTAGGCCTGCAAGGATCCCATTCTTTGCTAACCCGTCAAGTCTTTTCTGATTGATATGACCCATTCTTAAATGCAACATATATTTTGAATTAATGCTAGAGTCATTGGATTGTCTTGGTTTTATTAATATTGTAGTGATTAGTGAGCCTCTCATTGTTTCTATAAAGAACAATCCCTATTTAATTATCGCATTACAAATAAAATCCTTATTCTCATATATTGAAACAGCATTTTCAAAATATAAGGAATAACTAAATTTTATTAGACAAAAAATAGAAATCATGCTCCTTACAATCGTTGGGATGTAATATACATCCTCCAAATATAACCTATGACCACTAGGAAAGTCTAAGATAATTATTCCCACTAATCCTACTGAAATATAGGATCCATTTGCTTTCTGGACTTGAAATTAGCCTTTATATAGTTCTTTCCTTTGTTAGAACCGCTGCAAAGAACTGCAAACATGGTTAGTGGCTGCTGAATCTAAAATCCAAGAATTAGAATCTGCCACATTTCTAGTTCATAACAAACTTAGGAGACCCATACCTTGTTTGCTTTTGAGGGACTTAAGGTAGACCGCATAGTTTCTTTTCCAGTGACCCTACTCACCACATTGGAGGCACTTTCCCTTGGTGTTCACTTTGGCCTTCTTTTTCATGGGTTAGACCCTGACCCTTGGTTGGGCCTTCTTTTTTATTGGACACTTCTTCTTTTTCTTGACCTTAGCCTTAGGCTTAAATGAAGATGTTAGATTAGCTTCTGGCCCATGAGCCTTGATATTTAATATCTCCTCTTTACTATCAACTTACTCAAGGTGTAATCCTTGCTGTTGAGCTCATAGTTCAACTTAAACTATTGAAAAGATGAGTTTAAGCTATTGATGATCATAATCATCTGTGTGTCTACTTCCAAATCCACCCCAAGCATCTCAACCTCAGTAACTATAGAGATTACCTTTAGCATGTAATCCTGCATCAGTTCACCAGGTTTTTGTCTAAGATTATGAAAAGTTTGGATAGCTTTCACTCTTGCAGACCTATTCCTTACACCAAACATCTTATGTAGGTGATGGACCATTTCACTAGCAGTTTTCATGCAAGCAATTTGCTTTTGCAACATTCCATAGACAAAAGCTAGAATATAACATTTATAAGTTTTATCAGCATTCTACCATTGCCCATATTATTGGACTTGCTCAGAAGTTGAATTATCACCCAAAGCTGCAGGTTCATTGTCCATTAATACCCATAAAATTCGTTTATATTAAAGAGCAATGTCAAGGTTACGTCTCTATTCATTAAAATTCTCTCCATTATCCAATTTATTATTATTCAAGAGAAAATTGAGTGGATTCATAATTGTGATTGATTATGTCTGAAAATATAAATTATTAAAGCATGACCATACTAGTCAACAACATTGGAACTTTGTATAAAATCATGATGCATGTATGCATGATGATAGAATTAACAAAACTTTAAAAAATTAAAACTTTATATGACTGTTATTTTTCTTATCTATAACAGACTAAGTGACGATTGACCATCTTATCCATTACAAGAAAAAATAGGACCCTCCTACTTAAAAAACTACTAAGCATCTTCGTACCTAACATTTGAAGAAGCGCCATGATTTGGTTCATACTTTTACGAATAGAGCTATGGTGGGTAGATTATTGACAAAATATGTTGAGCGTGTAACCATTTGATTCATCCACTAAAGGTACTTGCAAACCATGCCTCAGTGGGAGGTCTTATTTGTTACCAATGAGTAGACTTATCCTTAAGGAGACCCAAACTATGCAAGATCTAGGATTCATGTCCACCATATGGAGTAACACTTCACCATATGCAAATGGGCCATCACATGGGGACCATAGACTCTCACATAAGCATCCTCTCCCACTTAATCTTTTTTCAATCTTTAAGTTTTTAATAAATACCATTTTGTCTAGATATAATTTATTATACATTTTCTTTTTTTAAGTTTTTAATAAATACCATTTTGTCTAGATATAATTTATTATCCATCCTATATTATTTCATTATATATCTTATACATAATGAATGCATGGCAAAGCCTAAGGTTGGCAATTTTCTAAATGGCATACAATCACATAATATCCCATACTATTTGTATCCATTTATCTATTCATCTCACGAACTAATAGGACACATTTGATTCTCCATCCCAGAACAAAAATATAATTACAAGGCTTTTAGGCCCAAAAAAAACTTCTTAGACTTGGATCTTTTGCTTTGAACACTTCATTCACATGACCCAACCCATCTAGTAAAAATGTGTAATGGCATTTCCATAAAACTGAATTTTGTCACTTTGAAAACAAGAAAAAAAAACACTTGTTTTCATCAAAACCAAAACCTTGGCAATATGAAAACAAAAATTCCAACACTTTTTTTGGTTAAAATTGACAGTCAAAAAACATTCCAGCACTTATATTTCACGAAACCAAAACTTTGTTAAAACAAAAAATCAACACTTTGGTTTTCACAAAATCGAAACTTTGTTAAAACAAAATTCCAGCACTTGGGTTTTCATAGAACTGAAACTTTGCCAATACACCAAAGGATACACCAAAACCATTACCTATGCTTCTCTTCGATCCATGGTTACACCATCTTCAATATTACAGAATTTTGTACATTACAAAATAAAAGAAAACAAAAAAATGAGACCAAGGAGGAAACATGATGATAATAAGCCACCCTCCTTGTTACAAAGCAAATAAAGAAAAGCTTACAAGGTAATACGATATTCTATAGACAACCAAAAGAGCAAAACATACACATATATTTCTATCACATTAAAATATGCAGCATACAACATTTAATTGCCAACCCATGCATCACATATAGAAACTGAAATCATGCATAAGAAAACGGCTCTGATACCAATTGTTGGATCGAAAATGAAAGCATGCAAGGTTTGGTTAAATAGTAGATTTTAAAGCTTTTTCGAAATCAAACCACAACGGAAATAACATAACCAATTCAACATGTTTTAGCTATATATGATGCGATATAAGGAAAACAATTTACATAAGAACAAGGTAGTAGAAATATACCAACTCTTTGCTACAAGTTTGACTCCTCGCTTTTGTATCCTCTCCTTTGTCAATGTATCCTTTCTATGTTATTGTATCCTGACCAATCTGATCTACCACTTGTTCTTCTTAGACAACTTGGTTAACAAGATCCTTTGGCGGGAAAGGGGAAGAAATATTTTTTAGGAGATTTTTCTCAGCACAAAGAAGCCAAAAATGAGACTCTTCTTATTCAAGTTTTAGCGATACATGCACAGGAGGAGAGAGTGAGTCAAAAAACAAAATTCAAGAATAGTTCTTCCTCTCCTTGTCAATTTTGGTTATCATGAAATAAAGACGTGATGTGCATCTAATGCATCACTTCATTCTTTAATCAATCATAAAGAGGCCAATAAATGAGACTCTTCTCATTTGTTTAAGATGACTATATGAAAAGATCACTAACCTAAATGAAACCTTCTCATTTTTGGTTATGGATGAAAGAAGGAAGAGAGAATACATTAAATTCACCTCTTCCTTTCTTTAATGAAATGAATGCTAAAAGGTTATGTTACATACCATCATTAAAAGACAACCATTAAACCATTTAATGATAAGATCATTACTCCATTTAATGATGATAAAACCTAATAAAAACCATCTTTAATTTATCAATTCAATGCTAAATGTGCAGCTGTAAACTTAGGTATAATAAACTGAAATATGCCCTCCTTCTTTAGTTAATAACTTTGTTTTAATTTAATTAATGTAATTAATCAAGTCAAACCAAAGTCAAGCCCAATATTAAATGTTCATTTAGGTTTCTAATTAAAGTAAGCCCAACATTCAATCTTGGGTTTTGAAACCTCTATTTATATTTCTTACTTTGCTTGATAACCTTCCTATAAGCCAAATGGGGAATCTAATTGGACTTATATAATTTAAGCTTCAATAAGCCCAAAATTAATTTAATCTCATTAGAATTAATTCCAACTTATTAACCAAATGTCATTCCACTAAAGACAATTGGTTGAACTCCTGAATTACTACGTATTATGAGAATACATGTTTCAAATAAGATTTCCAATTGCAAACTTTATTATGAACCATTTCATAGCCATCCACTAATAAAGGGTAAAATTACCCTTTTTCCCTTATGTTGGCTTTTTCTTCTAGATCTCTTGTTTTGCCCTATATGGTGACTAACACGTAAGACCTCATCTTGGTGCTAAGACTTGACAAGTAGCTAGTCCATCAAACTACTGGCGCCAGTTTAATCACCAAACTCTGTAAAAACATCTAAAAGTGATGATATCATCATAAACTTTTTATTTGACTGAATGTTTTCAATTAATAATTCCAACATGTAGACACTGGATTACTACTCTGTACAAAACCATTCCCATCATATCAGGAATTATATTGAAACACATATGAGTTCACCACTCATCAAGATTGTGCTTCGTAATAACAAAATGCTAAGGTGTATGTTTTAAGATTTAAGTAAAGGCCCACTTTATTTGTTTAAACATACTTGATTCCAGATTTATTTAATAGTGCCATTATCGATAGTCAACTACTATTATGATATGAAACTTATCATTTCCTTGAAGTAAACTCTTTTACTTACACGAAGATAAACTGCAACATTACAATCTAAACCATAATTAACTGACTAACTTGATTATTCAACTATGAATCAACTAATTTAGATTCTAATAATATACATGTTTCATATACATCTCCATGTATATATATATTACTTACTAAAGAATCTCGGTACCTTATGACTAGATATATAATGCTCATATAAATAAAACCAAACTCTTTTGTTTTATTAATAGTAAATATTTTCATTACAAAAGTAACTGGAAGAAAATTACATTATATGTAAATACACTTGCTTTCTATGGCACTATATTTACATAACTCGAACAGATTGATGCTCATAGGAGAAACACACAACTAAATGCCAAAGCAAGAAATTATCTTATCTATGCACTATCTCCAGAAGATTATGAAAAGATATCCTACTGTTCTATAGCAAAGGATCTCGACACTATTTCAGTCGACTGATTAATAGGAAACTTGATGATCCATGAAACTAAACTTAAGCAAGGTGATGGATCTTCATACAAAAGTGGAATGACACTAAAAGAAATTGATGAATCTAATCTATAAAACGATGATGAAAGCGATACTGAGTTGCAAATTGATGGAGATGACAAATTTAATTTCATATTCAAAAAAATTATCTGTTTCTACAAAGAGAAATTAATGAAGAAAAGGGGAGGAAACAAGAAAAGTGGAGATAACAAATTCCTATCTAAAGGCAGTAGTAATAGCAGCAATTCAAAAAATAATCAAATCATATATTATCACTATAAGAAGCCTAGAGACAAAACTATAATTTCTTCTTCTTCAAAATGATAAAACATAGAATAGAAAACCTAGAAAGCAAGCTATAACTGAGACCTGGTTAGATGAGAATTTTATAAAATTTTAAAGAACAAGAGCCTAAAGAAGTTAGCAATGTTTGCTTTATAGCTGAATCAGGAGACGCTGAGGTATATTATTCTAACTCTAATATTGAAATTGATGAATTATGAAATGTATATCATGAACTTTATGATTAGTATAAAAAATTAACAGTGCAGTATTTCAAAAAGGTTGAGAAGTCCAAAAATAATAATGCATCCTTGATGAGTAAGATTAAATCATTAGAATATGAGAATAAGAATTTTTTTTCTAAAAATATGTCTCTTAAAATGACAATAAGAAAAAAATTCTCTGAAAAGGAATTCTTGGAACAAAAGGTAAGTTATCTACAAAATGCGTTGCTTGAAAATGATTTTGTTGAGGTAAAACAATTAGAAGAAGAAGTTACTACTCTAGAACTTGAGAAAGAACGATTTGGTAAAAAATCATTTCTCTAAAAAAGGATCTTGTCAATTTTGTTGATGGAAGGAACAATCTTGATGCATTACTTAGGAATAGTAAAGCTGTTTTTGATAAGGCTAGAATAGGATATAACAAAAATAATAATATTAGGCCATATAATAATTTCTTTGTTAAATCTAGCAATAGTCATATTCAAAACACAGGAACTTGATAAATAGAAAAAATTACAATAATTCTCATTCATCTGTTTACTGAAATTACTATGGTAGACATGGTCATATTAGTCATTCCTGTATCTTTCAAAAAATGAAGGAATTATCTCAAAAGGCATTGTTAGAGATTGAAAGCTCAAAGTTCTAACCTGAAAGGACCCATAAAAAATTACGTACCTAAAATGAGATAATACATTCTATAGATATGCTTCGGAATAGAGACAAGAGAAAATCAATGAATAGTTGATAGTGATTGTTCGAGACACATGAGAGAAGAAATATCACATTTCAACTATATTGAAAGGAAAGATGGTAATATCTGGTTTCTGAAACATACTAAGGGTTAGAGCTTTAGACCATTGCATATGAGTAATAGTATTGAGAATTTATTGATATGCATTACATTTACATGCATATCATCAGCATACATATATGAATTATGATTTTGTAAATAATGAAAAAATAGTATATGCATTCAATTGACATATTTCGAGGTATGAAAGGGTTAAAATGATCATGATGTGAATTGTAAATTGTTATGTTTTGAATTTTGATTTGATTGGATTCAATTAGTAACTTGGAATTAATTGTTATAGTGGGAAGATTGATAAATTAATATGTACATTTAGACTAAGTAAAATGTCAAGTGGTAAGATAAATTGATACGTGAAAAATTAGGATGACTAAGCCTATATATTGAGTGATATTGCGCATAGATAAATGAGTGACAAATGGACAGTAATTAATTGACAAATGGACTATTAATTAATTAAAAAATGGATCAATTATTGATTGACAAGTGGACCAATACCTATGAGACAAATGGCATACATGCCTAAAGACATATATCTTTGAAAGATAGAGACACCTAGCACCTTATGAAGCAAGTTTCTGCATAGATGGTTTTTTCTATATTCACTTTGTATCTCCACTAAAAATTGCTCCTATCTTGCATCTTTGTAATTTGTAGTTTTGTTTTAATCTATTTAAATTTCTACACCAAATCCATACTTTTATCATTCACAAAACAGCCAAAGAACTAGCTTATAGTTGTCTTCATTATGTTGCCAAAAACCAACCTATTTTCACCTTGAAATTATTTTGAACTTGCTTCCATGGAGGGATAGGTTAGCTTCATGTATTAAGGTGGAATTAGAGCTTAACAAGTAAGTATAAATCTGATCTTTATGGCATGGCTTAATAGAATGATAATGATGATTGAATTGGAATGAAATGTATATGATGTTGATGATGAAGTGTGCTGGAATATATTGGATAAACTAGGATACTATTATATGTTGCTTTTGATGTATGTAAATTGTGGGTTATAGGTTGATACATGGATGAATTAGTCTGGGATTTGAAGTATAATGAAGGTGAATTTATGCTAAAGAAAGATGCTAATGGACTTTTCTTGAAAAGAGAAAGAACTAGGGTTGTATGCATGATAACGAATGATAGTTTTCTATTTTGAATTATGATGCATGAAAGACAGTGATTTGTGAACTGCCAATTTGATTTTGAGTTGGAATTAGAGATGATATTAATGGGGAATTAGAGTATAATAGAGGTAAAATTGAGGTGCAATTGTTGAATTATCAAGAAGATGTTTTGAATTTGGTGTGAACATGATAAAATACGGAAAACTAATGAAGGAAATGGATGGGAACCTTTAGATAACCCATCCCATGATCAAGGGGAGGTCATACATGCATGATGGTGGGAAATAATCAAAGTGAAGATAATGTTGTTTTATGTGATTATTTAATGAAATGAGGATAAGTTACTTCACTATGGTACATTTGGAGGATAAGTTACTTCACTATGGTACATTTGGACTTGATTGAGGCTTAAAATGAACCTAATTTGATGTTAGATAAGTTGGTTAAGTGTTTGAGAAGTTTAGCTTGTTAATGTTTGGTAAGTTTAGGTTATTAATTGATGTTATAAGTTCAAGAAAAGATTGTTTGTTATCAATGTATCTAAGTTTGGACTTTAAGAGTGTTAAAGGAATGAAGATCTTCTTATGGATACAAATGTGATCCAAAGATTATAAATAATGTATTAGGAATGAATGAATAAAAATTGGGATATTGTGTGATTATGTATAATACTAGGAAAGAATTAGTGAATGTATGGTTGAGGAATTGATTAAGCTAATTACAAACTAGATGTGAACAAGCTATAATGTATGAATGATCAAGAATTGTGATTAAGGATACATGCCCAAGGAAAGCCAAGTGAGCATGCATTGAACATGGCATTGAACATGACATATGTATGTATGTGTATGATTGAATAGTTATATTGTATGATTAAAGAAGTATAAGTTAAATGCCAACATCCAGACATTGCCTGTTTGTCAAGGCAATAGCTAATATGAAGCATACTGTGAGTTAACCTAGATGTTTTCTCATTTTGATTGATTTGTTTCTGTTTAAATTGTAGTTACTAAACTATTATTGATATGAATGAGATAATTCTAAATATTGATAGTCTGAGGAGTATGATATCCGGGATTGTGTTGGGAGTACTTCTTAATTGTGTGAATATAGAACGTATATACTCAACTAAATGTTGAATTCTAGACAGAGATCCAATGAATATGTGAAAAGGACTTTGCACAATGAGTGAAAGTTACTAATAACATATTTTGTGAAATGTTGCATTTCATTACATTATTATACATGAACATATAAAGGAGTTATGACTGGAGTGACTAGTCTAAAAAGAGCTTAAAGCTCAAATTTATACACAAAGAGCCACAGGCTCAGTTATTAATGAGCCTGGTATCCACAATGGGTATGTGATAGAATTTGATTGAGCCCAGTATCCATAATGGATAGGGGCTAGTAAATAGGTACTCGGTCACAACAAAATAAAAAATGAAAGTGGAGGCATATATGCATATGAATTTATCAATATATTTTCAATTGTATCATGTGAATGATTGGGAATAAATGTTTAATTATGTTGATATACAGATATGCAATATTGTGTACATGTTGTTTTGTATACATGTTGAAGATATGAATGATTGAGATAGATGATTGAATTACTCTGAAATGAGTATATGAAATGTGCAAAATTCATGATGTATTGATGAGATGAGGTATATTGTAATTTGGTTTCATATCAGTGATGTTTTGTATTCTGACTGAGTAAGCACATCGATAATGGTTCACTTACGGATTTCACAAACTCGTCAAAATTGAACGTTGATTTTAGGTACAAAGGAGGCATAGCTTTTAAGGCAAACTAGTAGAAGTCTAGTTCTATCAATTTTGGAATCAAGAAATGGATAAAAGGTCTGGTCAGTTGATAGTTGAGGAGATTAGTAGACTATGTTTATTTCTCTTTCACATTTCATGTAAAACATATTGTAAAAGAGTAGAAAACTCTCAGATGTTTTTGGTAATGTAAATGTGTAATTCTACCATGTAAATATGTTTGTGAATGTAATGGGACGAGTTGATCTTTTGATTAGATATTTTTTTTTAAAGTGCCATATTAAGTAAATATGATTGCTCTAACATGCCATTGTCATAGAGTATGTTCTTGAATGTCCTCTGTATGTTCGGGTATATGCTCTATGGTAGTGGTATGTTACAAAGATGAAGGTAACATTGTCTTTACCGATAAAAACAAGGCACAATTCACTAGAATTGGTAAAATTGGTGACCCTAATTCTGCTTCTATTGATAATGTTCTTTATATTTATGGATTGAACATAGCTTCTTACGTGTAAGTCACTTAAGTGATAAGGGTTACAAAGTACTTTCTATACATCCCATTATGAAATTATTGATAATCTTAGTGACAACATTGTATTTGTTGGTCCTAGAAATTAAAATATATATTGTGCTTAATTGGAAGACATGTCTTCATAAAATGTTAAGTGTTTTATTTGACTAGAAAAGGATTGATTGATCTAGCATAGAAGATTTGGACATGCTAGCATGAGCGTTCTATGAAAATTATCCAAAATGGAGTTAGTAAGAGGATTATTGAGCTTGAAGTTTAAGAGTAATCAGGTTTGTGAAGCTTGCTGAAAATGAAAACAAATTGAAAGTAGCTTTCGTCCTAGAAATATTGTTTCCACTAACCAACCGCTTTAACTTATACATATGGACTTATTTGCAAAGATTTGATGGTAAACCTTATGGTTTTTTTATAATAAATGATTATTTTAGATTTACATGGGTTTATTTTCTATCAAATAAGGATGATACTTTTGAAGTTTTTGAAAAGTTTTACAGAAAATTCAGATTGAAAAAGGGTACTACATTACATCTATTCGGAGTGATCATGGAGGAGAATTGGATAATAAAAATTTTGAAGAATTTTGTAATGAAAATGACATAACTCATAATTTTTCATGCCCAAGGACTCCTCAACAAAATGAAATTATTGAGAGAAAGAATAGGAATCTTGTTGATATAGCCAGGATAATGTTGCGTGAAAGTGGTCTACGTCATGGTTACTGGGTAGAACATTTATGTTGTCTTTAGTTCAAAACTAGAACCAAGGACAGTTGAAGAGGCTCCTACTGATGAAAATTAGGTTTCAACTATGAAAGAAAATGGCAAAAATAAAGTTTGGAATATAGTACCTTTTCTACAAAACAAGTCGATCATTGGAACATTGTTGGAACCCCTCCCCGGTCGGGTACGAGTCCGACGTCCTACGTGACAGCTGGACGCGCATCCCACAAGGGAGGAATTCCTCACCACAAAAGAGAACACAAATCGGGCTTATTTCATGAACACCAAACGGATCTCAGATTATTCATCCTAACTGTTTCCTCCGAAAAATTAATCTGCTTAGGGCCCATAATTAAATACAATTCCTAAGCCATAAGGAAATTCCATACCTCTAGGTCGAGTAGAACTAAAAGTCTCCTCAATCGGATCCCTATCGATCACAAAAATCGTCCAAAAATGGGATCGTATAAATTAACGTCTTAATTGTCTTTCTTTTTCTCAATCTAGAAATCCAAAGACCCCAAAAT
>JAOSBN010000007.1:5853140-5884390 GCA_027563595.1 Erythroxylum suave | reverse complement strand
ACTTTCCTTAATGTCAAATAAATAATATAATAAACTCAACTACTTTCCTTTATGTCAAATAAATAATATAATAAACTTGGTAAGGAGTGGTTCTAAACCTATTTTAACTCATTTGAAACCTTTTGGATGTAGTGTCTATGTTCACCAAACAGAAGGGAAGCTTGAACCTAGAGTTATCAAAGGGGTATTCCCAGGATACCCTGAAGGAACTAAAGTACATAAAGTCTTGATCTTGTAGCTAGGAGCTTACAAGACTTGAATAAACAGAGATGTAGTGTTTAGGGAAACTGAATTCCCACTGCTGAAGCAGAAAAATAGAGGAATAGATGTCCAAGAAGAAGTACTACAATAGCTGGGTTCAAACAATAGTATGACCCTTTCTATGTCCCACCCTCCATATCTGAAAGAAATGAAACTAAAGCAGTTGCTGAACAGACAACTCCAACAGGAGAAGAAACTATGGACATAGATCCTAACTCTCTAGAGGGAACAGAACAGGAAGAGGAAGCTACAGAGGCTCAACAAACTAATTTGTAGGACTATTAACTAATCAAAACAGCAGCTATCAAAATAGCAGCTTACTTAATAAACAGACTACCAACATCTGCAAATGAGTATAAAACTCCTAAATAGGTACGGAGTGGTTCTAAACCTATTTTAACTCATTTGAAACCTTTTGGATGTAGTGTCTATGTTCACCAAACAGAAGGGAAACTTGAACCTAGAGCTATCAAAGGGGTATTCCTAGGATACCCTGAAGGAACTAAAGTATATAAAGTCTTGATCTTGTAGGTAGGAGCTTACAAGACTCGAATAAACAGAGATGTAGTGTTCAGGGAAACTGAATTCCCACTGCTGAAGCAGAAAAATAGAGGAATAGATGTCCAAGAAGAAGTCCTACAGTAGCTGGGTTCAAACAATAGTATGACCCTTTCTATGTCCCACCCTCCATATCTGAAAGAAATGAAACTAAAGCAGTTGCTGAACAGACAACTCCAGCAGGAGAAGAAACTATGGACATAGATCCTAACTCTCTAGAGGGAACAAAACAAGAAGAGGAAGCTACAGAGGCTCAACAAACTAATTTGTAGGACTATTAACTAATCAGAGACAAGGAACCAAGGCAGAGAATACGAAACAAAAGGTAAATTGAAATTGACCTAGTTGAATATGCTTGTTTGGTTGCAGATTTAGTTAAGTCAAGAGCACCAGAAACATATAAGGAAGTAATGAAAAGGGTTAATGCAGAACAGTGGAAGAAAGCTTGTTAAAGTGAATATGCTTCTTTAATGAAGAATGAGACTTGGAAGCTAGTTCCTAAGCCAACAAATGCTAAACTGATTGAACGCAAGTGGATATTCAAGCTAAAAGATGGAATAACTGAAGCTGATCCAAAGATCTACAAGGCCAGGTTAGTGGCAAAAGGCTTCAGACAAAGAGAGGGAGTAGATTACAAGAAAATCTTCTCTCCTATGGTTAAGTTCAAAATAGTAAGAATAGTTTTGACCCTAGCTATATTGAATGAATGGGAGATACACCAGATGAATGTAAACAAAGCATTCCCATATAGAAGGCTAGAAGAAACCATCTATATGAAGCAGCCTACAGGCTTCACAGATAAGAGGAATGCATATCATGTTTGCTTGCTAGAAAAATCTCTATATGACCTAAAGCAAACTCCTAGGCAATGAAACAAGAAGTTCTATGAGGTGGTGATAAAATAAAGTTCAAAAGAAGCTCCTATGACCACTGCCCATACTACAAGGATTTAGAGATGGAGGAAGTGGTCTATATACTAGCATATGTGGATGACCTAGTCATCACAGGAAAATTATTGCAGAAGATCCAAGAGGTAAAGAATGCTCTAAGGCAGAACTTTGATATGAAAGGCCTATGGAAGGCACAGAAGCTACTAGATATGCAGATCATAAGGAATGAAGCAGAGGGGAAGCTATGGTTGATTTAGAGGGACTACATCAACAAGGTCCTATCTAAATTCAGCATGGAAGATGCTAAACCTAGCTCTGCTCCAATTGCCACACACTTATAGCTGATAGCTGTGAAGAGTCCAGCAACAAAAGCATAACATAATCAAATGCAGAAATATCCTTATAATGTAGGTATAGGTTGTATAATGTATATTAGAATATGCACTAGACCTGACTTAACCTATGTAATCAGCCTACTTAGGAGATTCATAGCTAATCCAGGTTTAGAACACTGGCAGGGATTCAAAATAGTACTTAGATACTTAAAGGGAACCCTAAATCATGGTCTATGTTTTTCAAAATCTAACCCACAATTATAGAAACATATAAGTTTATGTGGTTATGTAGATGCAAATTATGCAGCAAATATCTGTTATGATCTTTATATAGTTTTCTGTTTCTTTGTTAATAAGACTTATGATGGTTTATGCTTTGAACTAATTTTGCAGAAAGGAAGAATTGCAGAAATGTAAAGAAGACACAAGAAGTTTTACTTGGTTCAGTAGCACGAAGCTATCTACATCCAAGGGTCAATCTCACACTGAGGTTTTCACTAGCTTTAAAAAGAGAAAGATTACAGAGATTGGGTGTTTTACAAACACTTGCAAAGTTCCCTCACAAACTCCCTAGTACCCCTTTAATAAGTACTCTAGCACTCTCTCAATTTTTCTCTCGTTGTATTAAATGATTGTATACATGTATATACTGGTCTTTGTTGTGATGCATGTATAAAATCATTTGATACAACAAAAGAGAAAAATTGAGAGAGTGCTAGAGTACTTATCAAAAGGGTACTAGGGAATCTTTCTCTTCTTAAAGGCAGTGAAAACCTTAGTGTGAGATTGACCCTTAGACGTAGATAGCTTTGTGCTATCTAACCAAGTAAAACTTCTTGTGTCTTCTTTACATTTCTGTAATTCTTCCTTTTTGCAAAATAAGTACAAAGCATCAACCATCATCAGTCTTATTAATAAAGAAACAGAAAACCATACAAAGATCATAACAGAAACTTTAACAAGATTCTTACACTTTTAGATTATAATGGAAATGAGTAGTCACGCTGAGTTTAATAATAATGCTCACACTTTCTTTAAGATTCCTTTTGTCCCTGTCTCCATTAAGCTCATCTCTAGTCTTGTACAAACCTCCTTACACACAGAGTTGTTGAACCTATCAAACCATTCACTATTGAGTTCAATCATGATTTAGTGATTTGATTTTTGATGGAATATATTTTTAGCTTTATTTATGGTACAACTACCTTTGTTCACTGAGAGCTTGGTGATGTTATATATTTTATTAATGCAATTTAACATGAAAAAAATTATAGAACTATTTTAAAAATAATTATTAATTTATTTATATATTGTTATGCTAAAATAATGACTATATAATCAGTTTCTATTATTATTTACAAAAAAAGTGAAAGTTGAACAATTCTTAATGGATTGAGGCCCTGAATAAGCTTGCTCAGGCAAGGTTAATAACTGGACTGGTCATAATCTAAAGTAGACAAAAAGCCTCGTAGGTGGCATTGTGTTTTTTATCCCATTTTTTCGCTTTTAATGCATTGATATCAGAATTCGAGGTCCCTGAAAAACAGAGAACATTGTAATCTTAATTTTACTTTCCTTTTACCCGTTGTTTGTTAGTAAATATCTTCCAAGTTCACATGCATCTGCATCATCACTCCGGAAAGGAAAATATAAAAAGGAAAAGCCACTAGTAAAGCTGAGTGCTTGTCTTCCAGAACTATGTCCTGCTTATTACAGCAAACTTGCGATTAACATGCACACATTCATATGAAACAAACAATTTCTGCACTCAACATAACGCGATGTAAGACTAAACATTGGTTTGCATTGGCAGGAACTTAGGTGACGGAGCCACAGCCATGATTTCACCGACAGTTTCTCAAATCTCTTCTCTCTTTTCTCCAGATACCCCCCACTACTCCACAGAAAAGGATACAGAAAACAAAGTAAAAAAGGTAAAAATAAACACCGGTCAAAACAAGTGCAGCCATCTTCATCAGTCTACCTTTGATTGGAATGCAAACTACCATGAAGGTGATGTGCACGGAGTCCCTGACGATGACGATGAGAGGTCATTGTTGGTTACGGAGTCGCTTCCTGAAGTGCCCAACGACCTTGCGTCTCTCATGGGGACTGAACAAGCCTCTGCTGGGAGTTTCTTCATCGGAGTTAGTGGAGGAGTGAGCGGTAGAGAATGTTTGCTGATCTCCTCTTCGCCGGAAGAACTACCGTAGCCCAAGTACGACGGAAATGTGTCTGGAGTTTGGAATGGTGCGTCCGCCATGCCTGGCTTGCTTGCTTCGTTGTCGTAAATAGGATTTGATATGTACACTAACTGTTCTCCAGCAACAGCACACGCTTTTTCATTTCCTGTACGTGCTGGGAGTTCAGAACGAGGTGAAGTTTCCAAGGAAGCTGATGGTGGAGAGTTTTTTATGATACCAATCTCTTGGGGGCTGGCATTTGATTCCTGGATAAGAACCTGAATGACACGATGAAGTGAATGACATTGTTTGTTCCTGGTCTCTGCAGCTTGACTGTTACCTTTTCTAGGAATTGATGGGTAAAGGAAACTTCTTGGAGCTTGAAGAACACCTTGGCAATAGTAAGTTGACAGATGACGAGAGAACGATTGGCTTTGGGGACCTGCATGCTGAGGATTGGAGTTGTAAATGGTTGGTGAGGTGATTGTGGTGGCAAGCACCTCGGTGTTTGTGGAGGCTGTGGCGGAGGAGGAGGCAAATCTAAGCTGCCGTCTGCGAACTAAGAGTGTGCAGTATAGCTCAGCTAAAAGCACAAGGACTAGGCCCAAAACTATGGCAAGAGTCACCACTATTACCAGGGTTGCTCCCATAATCACCTTGGATGTGCCTTTCATATCTCTCTCTTTCTTTCTCTACGTTGGGAACGGAGTAAAATGGCGGACTATATTAAAAGTGAGGCAATAGAAGTTAGAAGCTGTTTTGGCGGGAAACAGTCATTTACCTTTGACAATGACGAAGTATCGGATCCGTATCTTTCGCATGGAGGATGTAAATGTCTTTGTACTTAACTCCCAAGGCTTTCTGACGTTCAGGCTACGTTGGTAATTCTACAGGGACCAGTGAATACTGAAAAAACCAATCATGCAAAAAGCGAGGACGACTGGACGAGGAAAAATATATAAAATATGGTACATTCACGAGGCCTAAGCTATCACGGCCATCATTTTTTAATCGTCATTTCTTTTCGTCATTTTACACTAATTCTATTTTACAAAAATTGAATGCATGGATGTTTATGAAATATGATAAGCATAAAATAATGAGAACAAGTAATTTGTTCCCTTTTTTGAAGGCTAGAAATCTGACAGTAACTAACGAGAAATTTTGTTCATTATTAAAAGACTTATATGATTGTATAATCATATAGTTAGTTTCCTTTTTAATTTTATAAATAATTTCATTTACGTGCAAATTCTATATATTAAGATGAATATCGAAATTTATAATATTGGATTACCATATAATTTCATCTCGTACTTATATATGTATTTAATTTATCTTCTAACAACTTATATCACATTCATATCATCAATATTGCCAAAAAAGTGGGACTTAAAGGGATTCTCTATTTTTTTAACTTATCGTAACTTATCACTACTTAATCCTCATCGACCTCACCTTGCATCACATTCACAATCCCTTCTTACCACTTCTTTATGACAACCATGTAAGAATGTGACATGTGCTTAGTTGATTGTATAATTATTTTATATTTTCATAACACTTAGCAATTAATGACATGAAATTGTTTAAGATACTCACTTTGACTCATATGAGGTTTTAGGCATAATTTGGAAGCGAAGAAGTTAAAGTGAGTCGAAAGTACTATATTTGGATTGTTTTTCGAAAAATCACACTCACTTGTCTTCATTGAGTAAGAAGAAAAAGATTAGAGCAAAAAGAAGACCAAAAAGCCTCTTTAAAATAATGTTTGTTCAGCTAGAAGAAAATATGGAAAATCCAGTGCTAAGGAAGAAGAAAATGGTAACGCATAAGGAGGAGACACTAAAAATAAATAAACACAATCCACGACGTTTTATTGGTAAAACGTCGCGGATTGTTCAAACTTTTTGCGACGTTTTGATAACATCACAAAAAGTTTGAATTTTCCGCGACGTTTTATGAAAACGTGGCTAATTTCTGACACCTTTTGCGACGTTTTGTGAATAAAACGTCGCGAAATAGAATCTGCGACGTTTTATGGAAGAAAACATTGCAGAAGGCCTAGTTAAAACAAGTTTCCACTACACATCACTTTGATTTGGGCTTCTCTCCCTTTTCTTCGGTTTTAGCTGGTAAGGTTCATTTTCTATGATACCCATTTCCATTTCAAACATTCCGTGATGTCCTACTTATTTCCGTTGTGCAAGAATGTGAACTTTGGTTTTAGCTGTTGTTGGTGTTTGTTGCGATTGTTGAATAAAATTGCTAGAAAATAAAATAATAAGCTTTGATGATTGCGGCATCTGCAAGTTTAAGATTATCTTCTGCAAAATCCTCTCCTCACTTTCTCCTGTATTTTGAAACCCAGGCTCTTGGTTTTTCATATTACTAAGATTTGGGCTCTTCTTTGTTTAAAGTATGAATAAGAGTGCTCATAATTCAGTTATTGACTGCATAATTAGGTCATGGAATAAAATTCAGATCTAATTAAAACTTTTACTTTGATCTCTATCTCTGCATATATGATTTGAAAATTACATATTTCTTTAATTAGAGAATCCTTCCTCTCCTAGTTACCAATTGATCATCAACTTAGGCAGAAGTTTTCAGCATTGTGAAAAATCCTGATGTATATATGGTGCAGCATAATTGACGTTTCATGTCTTGCACTTCTTGCACAAAAGCATCCAAAGAGGCATTAAATCAATACAATGCTTTTTGATTTGCCCAACTCATGATAAGTAATCCTCTCCTTATTCAGACTGGCAATGGTAGCTATGTTACCCATAATTTAAGGTTCTTTCTTTTACTTGTATCGTTAAGGAGGTTGACGAGACCGGATTTGGTTGAGATGGCAAAGGGAGAGGTCTTTACCTGCATTAGGGGATACAAAATTGCTAAATTGACACGCACATAGGTTCATTAAGAACAATAACTGAAAAGGATTAACATACAAGAATGGACTTACTTCATGTTTTGGTACTATTTTTGTATGTGAATTACACTTCTTTTAAAATAGAGATGATAACTATAATATGGTACTGGAGTCGTCTATGATATGATGCATGCTTGATCACAAAAATCTAGTTATGTGAGGATTTACAAACATCTAGTCATGTGAGCTTTTGCAAACAATCAATCTTTTAAATGTCTATTTATTAGTGTAAGTGGTTATATTAAGTGTATAAATTCTTATATCAATCGGAAAGGACTGTATTATGTTAAGAGAGGAATATATTAAAAGGTACTAAACATTATAAGTTAGACTTTTACAAGTCTGTATACTTGGGAAACAGTTTAGGGTAATATTCAAGATGGGAAAACATAAAAGAGAAAAAATAATGGACAACATCAAAAGAGAAAGAATGGACAAAGATGCAACAAATGCAACTTTTATTAATTATCTCAATAGTTCAAAGATAGAATTATCAAAAGTATTTGTTTAAATGAACTATTTATAAGCATTTTAAGCACACATAGCAACTATGTTCAGTAACTTGGTAGTCAACATTCCAAACCACTTAGGTACTACTTTAATTAGTAAATACATTAAACCACCAATTTTACTATTAATTGAAAGGAACGTGTTAAAAATAAAAGCTTTGACACTTTGGTCCATTACTATATTCTTTGTCGTATCTTCCTACTTCCTTCACACTTCAATCTACTAACTTTGTCATATTAACTATGATCTTTATCTAAGGAAAATGGCTAGTGAAGTTTTAAGCCAATTTACACTCGGTATAAATGATACACGTCACAACCTATTAAAGTATATTTTCTATCAATGAATGAACAATCGAACTAAATTAAGAAAAAGATGTTTTCAACTTTTCTATCATTCTAAAATAAGAAAAGCTAAACAAGCTACAACCGAAACCAAGATATTTTTCACAAAAATTTGCATCACATCACATCGATATCCTAGAATATTTCACAAAAGAACAATAAGAACTATGCACCTCGCCATCGACAATAATGTCGACCATTCTCGGAGGTACCATAATGTCTTCAACAAATTCTGCAACCTTTTGAGAAAACACAAATTAATAGCAATATAAGAAAGAACATAAGTTGGAGATATGAAACATGATATACTTAGAAAAATCTTAGTCATGTCAAAATTAACTCTTGGACCCAAATGACTAGCAAGTGATTTAGAAGAAACTTCTGCACATTTTATTCTTAGATATAAATATCACATAATCATCTACATTCGACTTCAAAAGTAAAGTTCATGTCAACAGTACAAAAACTGTTGCCAATAAAAAGAAATCAACTGCTTGAGGTTATTATTATTAACAAAAAACTCCAACAGCAGTGAAATTGGTCGTACTCGTAACAACACAGATGGTAAAGATATCATTAAAGTGATCATAACAATGCTAGTCACCCACTTCAAAAGGAATACTAGAAACCAAGCATGCATAAGTAGCTTATATGCTCTTTTTTCTCTTTTCTCTAACATAAGAAATAGCAAATGAGATACAGAGGTAAGATGTATGGAAATTGTTTCAAGTACTTAAAGAACCAAATTAACCATAACATCAGTATTTAGTGACTAAGATGGATCATCTGGGGAGATGGAAGATAGTATGAAGAACACCTATTAAGAATACTAAGTCACGGGATATAAGCAATATGATGATGAATTCATAGGAAGAAATTTCCACTACCATAAAATGATGAATCAAAACCTACCTTACGATTCTTCAGCTTCAGACTCATGTCCATTGACTTCTCTTAGAAAATTTTGATGTCTGAACTAATAGAACGAATTCCAACCTAGAAACTTGGTCAGAAATAAGCAAAATCTAGAAATTAAAAATATCATATAAAGGAAATTGCATTGTGGTAGATCCTTCAATTCCCATAACATACAAGAGGGTGCTTGTGTGCATGTGTCTGTGAGTGAGTTGGTCACGAATGGATTGGATACATATATGTCAATTAAATGGAAAAACCAGAAAAGTTAACCAACATAACACTAAATGTCCTCAAGACAATGGTGCAAACATCTCTGTATATGCAACACAAATAAAACTTTTCACAAAGTTCCAACACTATTAATTGTACAGCAAAGTTGAGTGCTAATGAAAAAACATACCTGAAATCTGCTCAAAAGAGTTTCCATTTGTGACAAGATGATGTTGCAGTCACAAATTTGATCATGCAGAGACACAAGATTGTCGCTTTCTTTTATATAATCCTGTATAGATGGGACCTGGTCTACCCAAGAAGAAGAATAAGGCTACACTAAGCAGCCTAGTGCCGACACAACTGCAATCACGATACCATCAGCTCCTTGGAAGTGTAGCTGAGGAGTCATCTGCTCATACATAGCTAGAATATCACACATCAGCACCTTGTGAGCCTACTCAAATACCAAGAGATGTCACATCTGCACCTATTACACATCCTAGAGATAAGTATCTACAAATTTTGAGAATGCAATGCAATATTAGTTCTCCATCTAGTTCTCAAGAGATGCCTCCATCAGCTTGTTAAGAGATGCCTCCAGCTTCTAATCAACCACCAGTAAATGACACGAGCCCCTTTCACAGTATTAGTGCTATCCCTGTAAGCACTGCAGGTATGATTTTTCAAATCACATTGGTTAAACATTTAAGATTAATAAATTTGTTTATCTAACCAATTAAGAGTATGTTATTGTAAAATATTTGTTGCTATATTTTAGGATCTACAACTGATCTGAAAAAGACAAGGGGTGTCACAAAAAGACACGGATTGGCAAAAATTAATAAGATGATAGGTTAGAGATTAGAGATAGAGATCTCCCCTGCTAAATGACGACCAACCAACTTTGTACAGTCTACCAAATTATCAATTAAGATTGGTGTGGTTCCCGAACTTCATTACCTATAAGAACAAAATGGAAAAAAAATAACCAATGAGGAGTTAGACATTGCATTTGATAAGTTAGCTGTAAGTATTATAAAGCTATCTAATTTGTACGTGTTTTCCATATACCTATTGCGTTCTGACATAATTTATAATTTTTTGTAGAAAAAGTTAGAAGTCAAGGGAATGAGGACAGACATTGAAGTACATACTGCTGTCAAGAAATTTCTTCCTTTAAGGTCTAAAGATCAAAGATTTCATTTAAAAAAGCATTATTCCAGGCACGGAAAGGATGTTAAGCTGCAAAATGTCACAGTGGCGTAGTGGATGGATTTATGCGAATATTGGGACCAATTGGCTACAAAGGTTAGTTAATTTGATCACAAAAATTATTTT
Source organism: Erythroxylum suave (assembly GCA_027563595.1). NCBI lineage: Eukaryota > Viridiplantae > Streptophyta > Magnoliopsida > Malpighiales > Erythroxylaceae > Erythroxylum > Erythroxylum suave. Next base: position 5,873,902 of record JAOSBN010000007.1, on the reverse strand, counting down.
CACAACTTTTTTGACGACTAATTATATTTTTGTATTTATAAATTGTAATTTATAGATGTTATAATAGATTTTGTTAAGTTTATTGTTAGGAAAAAAGTCAAAAAGCCAAATTGGCTAAGAGTCAAGTCAAATGTTGACCAAACTCTGATTCCAAGGCCTTTGTAACGATACGACATAAGATTGTAAGTTAATCTTTTTAATTATATTTTTCTTTGGTTGATATTTCAAAATTTATAATAAATCTTACTAATAATATTTTTCAATACAACAGAGTGACAAAGATGGAGAAGAGTGTGACCAGATGAAGTTATGGTATCACACTCATTATGATGAAAATAACGGTTAATAGACAACTACAGAATGCAGAGAAAAAAGGGTGAGTACATAGTTCAAATATAAAAATTTTTCTAGTATTTATGAATTTTAGTATCTAATTAATTCTTTATTTTCAGGAATTAATGTGCAAGGAATTGGCATATTCAATAGAACAAGGTCATCCGATGACAGTGGATGAAGTGTGCGACAAAGGCTTAGGCATAAGATCTGATTATGTTGTTGGCATGGGAGTTGGGCCTCGACCACAAGGGAAGACTTGGTCAGAAAGAGACTTCAAGACGAACTAGAGGAGTCAAAGAAGGTTAATTAGGAGTTACAGTCTCAAGTTGATGAATTGACTAAAAAAGTTGAACAAATGCAAGATCGATTAACTACCGAAGTCAAGCAACAAAGAATTGAATTTGAACAACAAAAAAAGCTTTTGGAACTTTTATGTTCTACACATAATATTCGTTTAGATTAGATATATGTACTCATATTGATATTTTATTAAATTAAGAATAATTTTTTATATTAATTAATATATGATGGCATGTTTGGAAATTGCAATTAATATAGTAAATTGTTTGCATTTATGAAATTCAATATTAAATAAATTAAATTATTAAAATTAATGATATAAAATAAATAAAATTCAATAATAGTTATCAAATAAATAAAATTTAAAAAATTATTAAAATTGGAAAATTATTAAATTCAATTTATTTTCGGATTAAAAAATAAATAAAAAGCATTCTGCAACGTTTTTTATACTTTCCATGACGTTTTAAAACGTCATAGATTCACCATCATTTCATGATGTTTTATCTAAATGTCGTAGAAAGGTGTCTCTGCAACGTTTTCCCAAACGACGTAGAAACTTCCTTTTCGCGATGCTTACAAAAATGTCGCAGAATCATAAGATTCTGCGACATTTTATCTAAACGTCGCTGAAAGCCCAAATTTTTCATGACATTTTCATAAATGTCACCGAATATTGATATATTCCGTGACGTTTTACTTAAAACGTAGCAGAAAGCTTTTACCTACATAATCTGCGACGTTTTCTGTGACTTTTTTAAAATGTCGCAAAAGGTAATATGTGACGTTTTTGGAGATTTTGTGAGGTTTTAAAAACATCATAGATTAGGTTATATTATTGTAGAGAGAAGAAATGGAACCATAGCAGTTGGGGAGGACCAAAATGTAACACATATGGGAAGTAAGGAAGACTAAAACAACAACAACAGATGAAGAAAATGCTAGCAACTGGGAAGGAGCAAAATGACTGTGCATAGGATTACATGTTGTCTCACGTAAGTGAGACATCACACACACTAGCTATCCATTTTGTTACATTAAAACCTAGTTATATATTCAATACATGTTTAAGGGACGACTTCCAAAAGGAGAATAAAGGTGGAGGTATGTGATAGTTGCCAAACGTTTAAGGTATAAAGCAAGGAGGGCAAAATGCAAACAATGTTTGTGTTTCATGCAATAACTAAAACAAAGTATGAAACACATACGTTGGACCAAAACATGCACACAAATTATGGGGAAAAAAACGTAGACATTGGGGCAAGAATGCAGAAGTAGTTAGAGAAGAATCGATAGTGTGAGAGGGACACCTCACCAAACTTTAGAACCCTAGCATTTTCAATATAAGAGAAAGACATATGACGGTGAGGACAGGGGACGAAGGAACAAAAAGAGTTTTCACATAGGGGCTAAACTGAGAGAAAGCTTTGGAAGACACTGAAGAGAGCAACGAGAGCTCTCAGCATAAGAGACCCATAAAGGAGTAGATTTCCTGACATCGGTTCAACAAGGATTTCGGCACTGATGACACAGTGAAGTGTATTTCTCCTTGTATTTGTTGTTTTATTTCTCTCTTTAGAAATTGATTACAATGTGTATGGATTTGGGTATTATGAAAAGAAAAATTTAATTCGTTCTTTGGATCATTTTATTACAAACCCATTGCTAGAATATTGAATGTAATCTGTGTGTTGAAATTTATTTTTAGCGACTAATGGTTCGTAATCATATCCTAGGTTTAATGAGACATCGTATATGGTTATTGCCTTGATTAATCAGTTTTCCTAATTCATAATGCTACTACCCAATTGGATCTAGAGATTGTATCCTAGGTTATTCGATAGTTAGGTTTAATTAATGATCGTATCTTAATTAAACAATACATAAGGGAAAACTCAGGTTAATAGATTAATCTATGATTAATAGTTTTTAAGAGAGGTTTGAGACAACAAATCACTAAAATATGTTTAATTAGTTGTAGGTCGAGATTGAACTAAAGAATTGTATACTTTACAAATTTACCACTTTCATCATTTTTCACATGCTTTCTCTAATTTGTTTTCATTAGTTTAGTTTTATTTTATTTCTTATTTTAAACCAAACCAACCACCCCTTAAAACATAAACGCTAGTTAATTTTATTTCAATAACTTTACACACACTCTGTGTGGGATCGACCTAAACTTACCACTGCTATAGTTATTCATCTAGTTTATTTTCTATAGTGTTATGACGTGCTACCAATTTTGGAACTATTATCGGGGAGTGCAATGTTTTACTTTTTGTTCTTAATTTTAATTGGTGTTTTGTATATATTTGTTTGTAATTAATTTCTTTGCATTTATTTCATGATCATTTAACTTTTTGTTTAGTGTGTGTGTGTGTGTGTGTGTGTATTGATATGGACAAAAGTAATTTTTTTTATAACTGGTATTCCTAATTTTGTAACCATGTTTGGACTATTCAACCTAACTTTAAATATGGATGGGATAAGCAATAGAATTACTTCCCTAATAGTATATATGATATACAACAATTCCCATATAGATAAGAAGCTTTTCATCACGACTTAGGTGCATCTCTAGATGACTATATCAAAACCTGTAATACTAGCAATTTTCAATTTCAATAGGGTATGCAACAACTTTAAGAGAGTATGCAACAATTTCAATAGAATAGCCTACAATTCTAGCAGGATGAAAGGCAATGTTGGCAAGATACAAGGTTTAACATCCAGGATGTAGAGAGCTAACAAGATTCAAGTACATCTCTGGAAGAATTGATTAATATAATAAATGCTAATGCTTTGCAATTTCAACAGGGAGTACAACAATAGTTGTAGTAGCTCCAGGAGGATATGACTTAATTTAGCAGAATATGAGGTAACTCTATTAGGATACAATGTTTAGACTCTAGAACATGGAAAGCTAAATGGTTGAGATGGTAGAGAGAATCGAAAGCCTAGAATCACAAATTGAAGAGGAGCAGCCAAATCAACATGAGGCAACCCAAAGAAAGTAAATTTCTTTCCCTGTACTTTTTTGCACTAGTTAGATATGCATGTATGTTTCTATATTAGTTTGTTTCTTTCTTGTTAAGTTTTCAATCAAAATGAGAGAATGAATAAAACAAACAAAACAAACATTTTTTCATTTTCTGTTGCTTCTGGGACTATATAGTCATTATTAAAGAATTAATTGACTAGAAAAATTCATGGCAACTTGAACATGTACTTTCACTTTTGCGATTGGTCGATGTGTATTATCTTTAGAAGAGCAGTGACTAGTGGTAAATAAAAGTTAGTGAGATTTTGAGGGTTATTAAACTGACATATCCATATCAATCCCATTTTCTTCTGTTATGTTTAATCTTAATGAGATGTACATCTAGACTTTACTTTTTTTTTCTATACAATACCATATTTTATCATATGCATTAACATGGAAATGATTAGGCATTCTTTTCTTTTTCGAACTACATTAACCAAATAGCCTACCTATTATATGATTTTCCTTTGATAAGCCCTTGAGCTTTATTTGCCTTTTCTTTTTATATTAAACACATTACATTCTTTAAACCTAACCAAATGCCCTACTTAAGGCATAAAACTAGTTGAGCATTTATGATTGTTGAGTTTTTGGATGTGCAAAATTCTAAGTTTGGGTATACATATGTGTGGGTTAGTTATAATGATTTTGATGTTTTATTATGTCTTATCATTGAAACTCTCATATTGATGTAATTTCTTTCAATTTTTATACTTGCATATATATATATATATATATATACAATAAGTAAAAAGAAGAAAAGAAAACAAAAGAAAGAAAAATGATTAAATAAAATTTGTAAGGAGGAAATGTATGTGGTTAGCAAAGTTATTCATAATTATGCATCCTCTTAAAGTTGTAACGAATGGGTTATTTAAGTATGTTGGATATGAGGTAGATGTTGTCTTAGAAGGTTCACTCGTTATAATTTTCATGTAGTGTTATCATCAATCTCTATAAGTGATCTCTTTTGATTTGTTATGCTTTATATGGTTTCTAGGTTAAAGATGAATTGAGTTATGAAATATAGTTACTACATTCGTCATAACTAATGGTACCCAGTTTTGTATGAATGTTAACTTATGCACTTGATATCTCATTGAGTGTTACTTTTGTCTCACTAGCTTTAATGGCTTTCATGTTACTTGACCTAAATATGTCTCACCCTATCTTTGCCCACAGTACATCCTTGAAAATTCCTTTAATCCATGATTTTGCATGTGAACCTTAATGGTGGAGAAATGAAATGATTTGTAAAATTGTGGAATGTTATGGTCATAGATGGTATTGATTGTACCCATAGATATATCTTAGTTAAACACATTTTCTAAGTCTACCAATAGATTGCTAAATTTTTAAAGGTGTTGAATGTTGATTAATCATGAGTAAAAGCTTGGAATGATAAATTCTTGATATGATTTTTGAAATTCATTCATCACTGTTTATAATTATGTATTCTTGGAAAATATAAGAATTAAGTAAATGTTTTTGGGTCTATGAGCTTAATTTTGTATTTTTCCAAAGTACGGTAGAAAGTTAAATATGGGGACATTGTCATGTGCTTAATTAATTGTATAATTATTTTATAAGACTTACCGATTAATGACATGAAATTGCTTAAGATATTAAGTTAGACTCATATGTGGCTTTAGGCATAATTCGGGAGCGAATTAAGGAATTAAAGTGAGTCAAAAGTACTATATTTAGCTTTTCACTAAAGGATGAAGTCAAAGACTGGCTTTTCAATTTGCTTACAGAGAATGTGAGCATATGGATTTAAATAAAGAGTTTATTTTTGAAGAAGTACTTCCTAAAATTGACGACTACCAGGATAAGGAAAAAGATTTATGAGATAAAGAAACATCAAAAGAATCCCTTTATAAGTATTAGGATTGCTTCATGAAGTTGGTGCTAGCTACCTTTATCATAATATTATGGAACAAGTCCTCATTGAATAATCTTATTAAGGATTGTTTCCTATAAATAGGAGGTAGTACATCATAACACTACACAAAAATAAACTAGACTAATAATATAGCAGTGGTGAGTCTAGGTCGATCCTACAGAGAGTGTACGTGTAAAGTTATTGAAATAAAATTAATTAGTGTTTAGGTCTTGATGGGTTTTTGGTTTTAAAAATAAGAAAATAAAATAAAGCTAAGATAATAAACAAAAGCAATTTAAAGAAAATATTAAAAAATTATAAAAGTGGGGAACTCTGTAACGACTTGGTTCTTTGGTTCAATCTTGGCCTATACCCTAATTAAACATATTTCAATAATTTTTTATTCTCAAACCTCTCCCCAAAATTATTAATTGTGGGTTAATAATTAACCTGAGTTTTCCTTTAAGAATTGTTTAATCAAGGTACGATTGTTAATTAAACCTAACTATTAAATAACCTAGGATACAATCTCTAGATTTAATTGGGTAGTAGCATTACGAATTAGGAAAACTGATTAATCAAGGTAACAATCACATATGATGCATCATTTAACCTAGGTTATGTTATCCCTAATGATTACAGACCATTAGTTGCTACAAATGAATTTCAATATAACAATTATGAATTATATTAAATATTTTAGTAGTGGGTTTGTAATAAAATGATTGAATGAATTTATTAAAATATTCTTTTCACAATACTCAAATCCATACAAATAGGATAACAAAATCAATTTCTAAAGGGAGAAAGAAACAACAAAAATAATGAAGGAATGCTTTATTAAGTCGTCAGCGTCAATGTCACCTCTGAATCGGTGTTGGGATGTTTACTCCTCTATGGATCTCTCTTGGTCGAGAGCTTTACCCCTTCTCTTCATTAAAACTAAGAGCGCTCAAGAAAAATTGGTTCAACACCCATAGAACATCCCCCATAAAGAACCCCTTCTGGTTTTTCTTTAAACCCCAAAACCATAAAAAACCTTTTGCTACTTTTGCTACTTTTGCTTTTTATGCTAATGCCCAACATCTGCGCGTTGGTCCTCCTGTCCATCCACCTATACTACCATTTGCTCCTTCTCAACTGCTGGGGATTTCTTCATCTGCTGCTGTCGTTTTGGTCTTCCTTGCTTCCCATCTGTGCTGTGTTTTGGTCCTTCCCAGCTACTTTGGTTCCACTTCTTCTCCTCCTTATGCGTTGTTGTTTTTTTCTTTCTTTGCATTGAATTTCCAAATTTTATTTTGAAGAGTTTTGTTTTCTTCTTCTTTCTCTAATTTTCTTCCTCTTACATCATGAAGACAAGTGAGTGTGATTCTTCAAAAAATGACCCAAATATAGCACTTTCAACTCGCTTTAGCTCCTTTGATTTTGAATCGTACCTAAAACCATACATGAGTCAAAGTGAGTATCTTAAGCAATTTCATGTCATTAATAGGTATGTGTTATGGAATGATTATATAATTAGTTAATCATATGTCAATTTACCCCATACTTAGCTTTTGGCCATTCTCAAGCAAAACATCAAAATTAAGCTCATAGACCTAAAAAATTTACCCAATGCTCATATTTTCCATGAATATATAATCATAAGCAAAGATGATTGACTTTCAAAAATCATAGCAAGAAGTCACCATTCCAAGCTTTTACTCATGATCAATCAACATCAATACCTTTAAAAACTGACCAATCTAATAGTAGACTTGGAAAAAACAAGATATATTAATGGGTGCACTTAATTACCATTCATGATTATGACATTCCATAACTTTGCATATCATTTAATTATTCCACCACTAAGGTTCACTTGCATAATCATAAATCAAAGGACCTTTTAGGTTGTAATATGGGAAAAGGTAAAGTGAGATGTATTTGGTTCAAGTAGCATGAAAGTTATTAAAGCTAGTGAAACAAAAGTAACACTCAATTCGATATCAAGTGCACAAGTTAGCATTCATACAAAACCGGGTACTATTAGTTATGACAAATGCAACAACTATATTTCACAACTCAATTCAGCTCATACAAAAACCATATAAAGCATAACTAGTCAAAAGGAATCACTCATGGGGATTGATGATAACACAACATCCAAACTATAACAAGTGAACCTTCTAAGATAACATCTAAGTCATATCCAACAAACTCAAATAACACATTCATTACAACTTGAAGATGATGCATTAATTATGAATAACTTTGCAAACCAGATACATTTCCTCCTTGCAAATTTTATTTGAACATTTTTCTTTTTTCTTTTCTTTTCTTTTCCTTTTCTTTTCGTTTCTTTATATATATATATACAAATATAAACATTGAAAGAAACTACATCAACATGGAAATTTCAATGATAAGATATAATAAATCATCCAAATAATTATAACCAACCCACATATATGTACAACCCCACACTTAGAATTTTGTACATCCATAAACTTAACAATCACAAACGTTTCACCAACTTTATGGCCTGGATAAGGCATTTGGTTAGGTTTAATGTTGTACCCTAGAAATTTTTTCAATTATTATCGATTTATTTGTTAAAAATTTTATTTTATTTCTTTTTTATATTAATTACGATTTGTTTGTTTATTTTTTTAATCTTAGAATTCGGTCATTAAATTTGTAATCATAAATAGAGATTAGAATTAGATGGAAAGACTAGAATTAAGTTAGAATTAATATGGGAATGTTAGAATTAAGTTAGCTTAAGGAGTTAATAGATAAAGAGACAAAAGAAGGGCAAAATTGGAAGAACTAGACAAATGAATGGTAAAATGGGGAGAAAAGACAAAATGTAGTCTTAAATTAGAAGAAGAGAAGAGAAAGTCATGAGAAGAAAGAAAGAAGGAGAGAAAACGTGGAGAAGCTAGGAAAGAAGAAGAAAATTCATGGAGAAGGAGAAGAAGAAGGAAGAAGAGAAATCAAGCTTGTTAGGGTAAGTTAATCATCTTTTCTTCTTACTTTATTAAAGAAATAGGTTGTGTAGAGAATGAAGGCATTAGAGAGAGAGTGGGTGTTGTGTTGGAAGAAGAGGAAAAAGGACCCAATTTGATTCCTAGGGTTTCTAAACTAGGTCTTGGGTTTTCTAACCTAGATGGACTATGGATAGGTTAGGTTTGAGCTTAATTAGTATTTATTGCAACTTTATGATTATTAAAGTTTATAAATTTTATTAGAATGTTGTTTTGAATGGAACCTTGGTAGTTTTAGGAAACCAAGAGAATCCTACCCAAGAGCAAGAGGAAGGACAACGTTGAGTTGGATTTTTGCAAACAATTTAAATGGGTAATGTAGTTATAGTTATTGTGTAATTGGAAAAATTCTTGCCTATATGTGTGTGTATTGATTGGCTTGCATTGGATTTCTTGAAATTGAAATCGTTCTGAATGTTTGAAAATGCATGATGAATTATGATTTTGATATGCCTTGAAAAAGGTTATGAATTTGTATTTGACTGAATTAAGCATGAAATTGTTGTGATTGGAATAGCCTTCTCCTGGCCGCCCGCTTGAGGCCACAAGATTTTGAGAATTTGGACTCGTTTTGTTCACAGAGTAAACTTCAGTTTCTCTATTTCATTCCATGGAATTCTCGAGCCATTTGTGCACCTTTGAATTATCAAGTATGATGCATTTGACCATTGTGTTTAATGGCTAAAGTCTATGTTATGTATTATGAGCTTTGAGCTAAATTGATAAATTCTTGAATTGTTAGCTATACCTCTACATATGCTTGAATTATCGTCAATTGCTGATGGCTATAAATATATTTGCCACTGAGTTGTGTAACTCAACACATCCTTTTTCCACTTCTCAAATTCAGAACAAAATTTTTAGCAATCTTTGCAAGGCATTGAAAACTCCAAGATAGTTAGAGACTTTTGTACTAAGTTAGTGAACATTTTTGGATAGCTTTATAGGCATATCAAACATGAGCATCTTTGGTATTTTGTTTTAAGTTTGTGATGTGTATGTTGATATGTAACTAAAACTTGTTCAAATATTTACTTTGTTTAGCAATGAGAATGAGAATTTGAGGATTTGCTGTTACGTATGATGATGGTTGTGAAAGAGGAATGGGTATGTGATTGCAATTGTTGTTTGTTTTAGAATAATATGTTAGAGATTGGAAAGCTTATATGGGATTAATTATTTGAGGTGAGATTTAAGAGTTTAGCAAAAGTACTTAGTGGTTGAATTGATATGAAGTGTATGTGTATTTCTGTGTTGAAATGTTGGGTCAGGGTTGTAGCTTCGAAGGTTTCGCTGCGACGAAGTAAGACTCGGCCGCGACGATCCTTTCTTGAAAGGTGCTTTCATCTCAATCTCATAATTTCACTGCAACAAAGTTTTCTCGAGAGGTCCCTGGAAATATTTCCTGGTTTCACCGGGGTGAAACATATAGTTTGCCGCAACGAACTTTTCCTGAGAGGTCCTGGAAAATATTTCTTGGTTTCGCCACAGTGAGACATTTAGTTTGCCACAGCACCCTCCAAATGGCTAAATCTCTTTTTGAAGTCTTCATAAATGTTGTAGATCAAGAAGTCCTCTTCAAAACCATCCTAAAACGACCCTAATGCTATCTTTAGTGGAAGTTATGCCAATTGTCCCAAGATAGGTGCAATATGATTGAGGACATAATCAGCTTTGATTCTTTTGGCCATAACTTCATCATCTGATCTCCAAATGAAGTGATTATTGAACTAATAGATTCCTAACTTATTTTCTACCTCTTCATAAAATTTTGGTATCCATTAGGATCATTTGAAAAAGATTGATGGAGAGAAAGTGAGGGAAACGATTGAAAGAGCATGAATTGATTGTTTTACTGAACATACTTCGGTATTTTAATCATAGCTTGATCTGTAGAGCTCCAAATGAGACGATTATTGTGTCAAAATAAACTATAGACATGTAGCTATAATTGTTTTAAATAAGTCAATTTGTGATTCTACTGTCGGAATTGGTTTTGGCTAGAGATATCCTATGGAAATAACCTTATAGGGTAATACATGTGTGCCTTTTTTATATTCCAAATAGTTGGGCTCCAAAAACAGGGTCCAACATCTTGTGGTATCAGAGATTATGTTTTTCCTAGGCTTAGAATGCACAGTGGTATGAATTAGTATAATGTGTGATTAATTGTTTGCACTGTTGAATTGATTAATTATATTAACTGACATGCATATCATGCATACATGTAGGAAATAAGGTTAAAATGCATCCTAAGCTAATTGTTAGTGTTTAAATTAAAGGAGTAAGATGCCATATCGTAGAAGGACACGCGGAGTTTTGCAAGGATCAATTGCACCTGACTCTTCACCAAGAGAGGAGAGTACTAATGAGTCTGTAGCCCCTCAAAATGCTAAGGCTTCTGTTGGTTAAGGTAGTGAGACCGTTCGATCACAGATGCGGGAGTCTCCTCATCCATAGGAGCAAATGCCTACGCTATTAAATCCAAGGATGCTTCAGGCATTTGCTCAGGCCTTTATCCAGGCCATTGGCCAGATGCCACAAACTTCTACTCTGGCCCTAACCAAAAAGGGGAAGCAGTTTGACAAATTGAGGAAGTATAGAACAGTGGATTTCTATGGGAAAACAGATCCAGAAAAAGCTGAGACTTGGTTGAGAATGACCAAGAGGATACTGGATCAGATGGATTGTGAGGATGATGAGAAAGTTATGTATGTCACAAGCTTGCTACAGGGAGATGCTCTGCATTGGGGGGAGAGTGTGCCAGGGAGTCAGATGAAATCGCCAGTATTGACATGGAAGGACTTCCTAGTAGTGTATAAGAAGAAGTATTTGTATGAAGTGTATATCCAATGAAAGTTTAAGGAATTTCTGAGTCTTGCACAGAGGGAGATGTCAGTGAGTGAGTTGAGATGATGATGAGTGAGGCTGCTAAGTGTTGTAGATTTGAATCAGGATTGCATTTGGCTATCAGAGAAAAGGTAGTGGCACATAACTTTTTATGATTTCCAGTAGTTGGTTGAAGCAGTGCTATGGGTCAAGAATGTGAAGACCATCAATAGTGCAATGACTAGAAAGAGGAAGGGAAGAGAACAATTTAGAAGGGGAGGTGGTACTCCTATGTCAGAAAGGAGTGCCAGGACTTTCCCTACGTAGTCTGAGGAGAGGAGTAGCACTGCAAGTAGATCTAGGCAGTTAAGAACTGTTTCTCAACAAGCCTCAACGGCTGGAGTCAGCAGAAAGGGAGGGGCAGATAAGTAATCCATCCCCAAATGTGATCACTGCGGGAAATTCCATAGAGGGGAGTACTACCGATTAATAGGAGCTTGCCTCAACTGTGGGGAAAAAGGGCACATGGATAGAGAGTACCCTTAGTATGCAAGATAGGAGAAAAATTAAATGCAAGCTGCAGGGAGAAATGAGCCTGTGGGACACAAGAGTGTAACTGAAGTGGGAAGCTCTGATGTAGCCAAGAAATTGAATCCTCTAGAAGACCAAGGGAGCAAGCACTAGTTACGGAGTTTGCAATGACACGGGAGGACGCAGAAATAGCTCCAGAAGTTGTGACTGGTACGGTTATATTATTTGATGATAATATTGTTATTTTAATTGATCTGGGTTCTACCCATTTGTTTATTTCATCAAGTAGAACTATGCATGTAGAAAACTGAGCCTGTTGGATACTCCTTTGATTGTTAGTACTCCAATCGACCAGTATGTTTTTATTAGTCAAGTCTATATAGATTGTGAAGTATGTATTGGTGGGGAACACTTAGTGGTGAATCTAATGCCATTGAAAATGGGGGGATTAGATGTGATACTGGGCATTGATACATTAGAAAAATATAACATCCATCTAAATTGCAAACAGAAGATGGTGGAGTTTGAATTGGAAGAAGGTAGAAGGGTAGTGTTTATGGGGAATATGAAAGCAAGCCTGCCTAGAATTATTTTGACTCTGATAGCAGAGAAGATGATAAGGAAAGGGTTTGAAGCATTTTTTGCCTATGTGATAGACACGAAGGCAGATAGAGGAAAATTAGAAGATATTTCTGTGCTCATGGAATTTTCGGATGTCTTTCCTAAGGAATTACTAGGACTACCACCCCTAAAGAAATTGAATTTCTCATTGAGCTTCTTCCGGGTACTGCACTAATATCAATTCCGCCTTATAAAATGGCTTCGGTAGAATTTAAGGAGCTTAGAGAGCAATTGGAAGAGTTGTTGGAGAAATGGTACATTAGGCCTAGCTCTTCTCCTTGGGGAGCTCCGGTCCTTTTTATGAAGAAGAAATACGGATCGTTAAGAATGTGTGTGGACTATCGGAAGCTCAATCATGTCACTATCAAGAATAGATATCCACTTCCACGCATAGATTATTTGTTTGACTAATTGCAACGGGTAAGGGCCTGTTCTAAGATGGATTTGAGATCAGGTTATCACTAGTTGAGGATAAAGGAGTCTGACGTGTCAAAGACTGCTTTTAGAACACGATATGGGCACTTTGAGTTCTTGGTTATGCCTTTTGGATTAACAAATGCCCCTGCAAACTTTATGGATTTAATGAATAAAGTCTTCAAGCCTTTCTTAGACTGATTTGTCATAGTCTTCATTGATTAATTATTGGTTTATTCCAAGAGTGACAAGGAGCATGAGGATCATTTGAGGATTGCCTTAAAGACATTGAGGAAGGAAGATTTATATGCCAAATTTGACAAATGTGAATTTTGGCTAAAGAAAGTGGCATTTCTTGGACACGTGATTTTGGAGCAAGGAGTACATATGGATCCAAGGAAGATAGAAGCGGTTGTGAAGTGGGAAGCACCTAAAAATGTAGCTGAAGTGTGAAGTTTCTTGGGCTTAGCCAGGTATTACACTTTTCTATGATACTCCACTTTCCAAATTGACGAGGAAGAATCAGAAGTTTATGTGGACAGAGGAGTGCCAAAATAGTTTTGAGGAATTAAAGAATAGGCTCACAGTTGCACCAATTTTTACTTTGCCTTCCAGTAGTGATGGATACATAGTGTATAGTGATGCCTCAAGGAAAGGGTTAGGGTGTATGTTGATGTAAGGAGATAAAGTGATTGCTTATGCTTCTAGGCAATTTAAACCTTATGAGATGAATTATCCTATGCATGACTTGGAGCTAGCTGCCATAATCTTTGCATTAAAAATACGGAGACACTACTTATATGGAGTCACCACCAAGGTGTTTACAAATCACAAGCGTTTTAAGTATTTAATGAGCTAGAAAGAGTTAAATTTGAGATACAGAAGATGGTTAGAGCTATTAAAGGGTTATAACTTAATGATAGAATATCATCTAGGGAAAGCTAATGTAGTAGCATATGCACTGAGTAGAAAATCAACTATGACACATGTGGAGATAGTGTATCTTTCTTTGTTAAAGGAATTAGCCAAACTCAGGATGACATTGAGACAAGCTGAATCTAGATGTGTACTGGTAAATTTTATAGTAAGACCATTGTTGAATGAGAAGATTAAGGAACTGCAGAAGTAAGATGAGTATTTGAGTAAGCTTAAAGAAGAGATTAAGAATGGTAAACCTTCTGAAGTAGAGGTTAGGGAAGATGGATTGATGGTGGTAGGTAATAGACTATGTATTCCTGATATACAAGAGTTGAAAGACGAGATTCTTAATGAGGCACACAATGTGCCTCATGCAATGCACCCAGGAAGTACAAGAATGTATAGAGATTTAAAAGAACACTTTTGGTGGAAAGGAATGAAGAAAGATTTTGCAAAGTATGTTAAAAGAAGCTTAGAGTGTCAACAAGTTAAAGCAGAACATCAAGAACCTATCGATAAGCTTAAACCTTTGTCGATTCCTAAATGGAAATGGGAGAAGATTATGATGGATTTCTTGACGGGATTGCCAAGAACTAGCAGAAAGCATGATGCAATATGGGTGATTGTTGATAGGCTAACTAAGTTAGTACATTTCTTTCCAATTAAATAGACAGATTCTTTGAATGCTTTGGCTAATAAATATATAGATGAGATAATCAAGCTTCACGGTATTCTGAGTTCTATAGCCTCGGATAGAGATCCCAGGTTTACCTCCAGATTTTAGGAAAGCTTACATGAGGCGTTGGGAACTAAGTTGCACTTTAGTACATCTTTCCATCCATAAACTGATGGAAAATCAGAGAGAACAATCTGAACTTTGGGGGCAAAGTTGAGAGCTTGTGTTATGGATTTCAAAGGCTCAGGGGATGATCATCTTCCATTAATTGAATTCGCCTATAATAATTCCTATCACTCGAGAATCCAAATGGCACCTTATGAAGCTTTATATGGTAGTAGGTGTAAAACTCCTATTTGTCACATAGATGGGAGATGGAACTCATAGTTGGAGATAAAATGTTTCTTAGAGCTTCTCCATGGAAAGAGATTTTAAGGTTTGGTAAGAAGGGCAAGCTTAGTCCGAGATACATAGGTCATTATGAGATCATTGAGAAGATTGGGCCTTTAGCCTATAAGTTAGCGTTGCCGCCGAAATTTTCTAAGATTCACTATGCCTTCCATGCATCGATGTTAAGGAAGTACCAATCAGATCCTTCGCACATAGTTCAACCATCAGAGGTCTAATTAAGGGAGGATTTGACGTATAAAGAGCAATCAATGGAGATCTTAGATTCGAAGGAAAAGAATTTAAGAAACAAGGTCGTGAAGCTGGTTAAAGTCTTATGGAAGAACCATTCGATGGAAGAGGCAACATGGGAGCCTTTGGAAGCAATGAAGGAGAAGTATCCACATCTCTTCGTGGACTTAGGTAAGAATTTAGAGGATGAAATTCTTTCAAGGGGGAGAATTGTTGGACCCCGATTTTTTTCCAATTATTATCGATTTATTTGTTTAAATTTTATTTTATTTATTTTTTATTTTAATTAGGAATTGTTTGTTTATTTTTTTAATCTTAGAATTGGCTCATTAAATTTAGTAAGCATGAATAGAGATTAGAATTAGATGGAAAGATTAGAATTAAGTTAGGATTAATATGGGAATGTTAGAATTAAGTTCGCTTAAGGAGTTAATAGATAAAGAGACAAAAGAAGGGCAAAATTAGAAGAACAAGACAAATTAAGGGTAAAATGGGAAAAAAGACAAAATGTAGTCTTGAATTAGAAGAAGAGAAGAGAAAGTTGTGAGAAGAAAGAAAGAAGGAGAGAAAACATGGAGAAGCTAGGAAAGAAGAAGAAAATTCATGGAGAAGGAGAAAGAAGAAGGAAGAAGAGAAATCAAGCTTGTTAGGGTAAGTTAATCATCTTTTCTTCTTGCTTTATTAAAGAAATGGGTTGTGTTGAGAATGAAGGGATTAGAGAGAGATTTCATATTTTGTTGGAAGAAGAGGAAGAAGGAAACCATTTGATTCCTAGGGTTATTAAACTAGGTCTAGGGTTTTCTAACCTAGATGGACTATGGATAGGTTAGGTTTGAGTTTAATTGGTGTTTATTGCATTTTTTGATTATTAACGTTTATGAATTTTATTAGAATGTTGCCGAGGTTCGAAATTTCCCTTGGAAACTCAAATCTGAAAGTGACCCAGTGCTAGTGTAGACTCAGGCCACGATTATGTTTATCTACTTTCTGTCACAATCGTGGCAAATTCCCTACATTCGTGGCCTTGTACTCAAGCGTCTGTCACAATCGTGGCATATTTGCTAAGATTGTGGGCCTATGTTGCTGCTTTAGTCTCCTTTGGTTCAAGTCTCCTTCGAAACTCCTTCGAATGCTGTGAAATACTAACAAGCTCATCATGACACCTCATATATATATAATTGAAGTTGAAAAACTTGTTCTCACCCAAGAAACACTTAAAACACAAATATTTGTGAACTAACATAATTCTTAACCTAAACACACACTAAACAATTAAATTAACCACTAAACATATTCTCAACTACCTACAAAAATACAATGCAATCTACACTATCACACTACTCTTCTATACATAATGTATATCAACCAATCATAAAAGTAAAAGTACATGCTTAAGTTACTGTGAAATTCTCTAGTAAATTCACTCTCTAATCATGATTATTAACTTTTATGAATTTTATTAGAATGTTGTTTTGAATGGAACCTTGGTTGTTTTAAGAAACCAAGAGAATCCTATCCAAGAGCAAGAGGAAAGAAAATGTTGAGTTGGACTTTTGCAAATGATTTAGGTGGGTAATGTATTTATAGTTATTATGTAATTGGGCAAATTCTTACCTATGTGTGTGTGTATTGATTTGCTTGCATTGGATTTCTTGAAATTGAAACCATTGTGAATGTTTGAAAATGCATGGTGAATTATGATTTTGATCCTTGAAAAAGGTCATGAATTTGTATATGACTAAATTGAGCATGAAATTGTTGTGAATGGGCAAGAGAGGAACCTGTTTCGTTAGTCATGTGCACGCTAACCTATAGCCTTCTCCTGGCTGCCTACTTGAGGCCACGAGATCCTGAGAAATTGGTTTCGTTTTATTCATGAAGTAAACTTCGGTTTCTCTATTTCACTCCACGGAACTCTCGAGTCATTTGTTTATGCATTGTATCATTGAATTATCAAGTATGATGCATTTGAGTGTTGTGTTTAATGGCTAAATTCTATGTTATATGTTATGAGTTTTGAGCTAAATTGATAAATGCTTAAATTGCTAGCTATACCTGTACATATGCTTGAATTATGGTCAATTGCTGATGGCTACAAATATATTAGCCACTGAGTTGTGTAGCTCAACCCATCCTTTTCCCATTTCTCAAGTGCAGAACAAGACAGTTAACAATCCTTGCAAGGCATCGGAAACTTCAAGATAGTTATAGACTTTTGTACTAAGTTAGTGAACATTTTTGGATAGCTTTATAAGCATAGCAAACATGTGCATCTTTGGTATTTTGTTTTAAGTTTGTGATGTGTATGTTGATATGTAACTAAAACTTGTTCAAATATTTACTTTGTTTAGAAATGAGAATGAGAATTTAAGATTTGTTGCTGTGTTTGATGATGGTTGTGAAAGAGGAATGGGTATGTGATTGCAAATTGTTGCTTGTTTTAGAATAACATGTTAAAGATTGGAAAGGTTGTATGGGATTAATTATTTCAGGTGAGATTTAAGAGTTCAACAAAAGTTCTTAGTGGTTGAATTGATATGAAGTTTATGCGTATTTCAGTGTTGAAATGTTGGGTCAGGGTTACAGATTTGAAGGTTTTGCCATGGCAAAGTTAGACTCAGCCGTGGCGAACCTTTCTTGAAGGTGCTTTCATGTCAATCTCGTAACTTTGCTGTGGTGAAGTTATAGGTTGCCCGTGGCGAAGTTTCCCGAGAGGTCCCTGGAAATATTTCCTGGTTTTGCCGCAACAAACTTTTCCTAAGAGGTCCTAGGAAATATTTCCTAGTTTTGTTGTGGCGAAACATTTAGTTTTCCGCGATGAACCCGTGTTTTGACCCTCCAAATGAAAAAATCTCTTTTTGGAGTCTTCATGAAAGTTGTAGATCTAGAAGTCCTCTTAAAAACTGTCCTAACATGACCTTAATCTATTATCGTGAAAGTTATGCCAATTGTCCCAAGATAGGTATAATATGGTTGAGGACATAATCAGATTTGATTCTTTTAGCCATAACTTCATCATCCGATCTCCAAATGAAGTGATTATTGAACTAATAGATTCCTAACTTATTTCCCTACCTCTCCATAAAATTTTGGTATCCATTGGGTTGATTTGAAAAGGATTGATGGAGAGAAAGTGAGGGAAACAACTAAAAGAGCATGAATTGATTGTTTTACTGAACATACTTCGGTATTTTAATCATAGCTAGATCTGTAGAGCTCCGAATGAGATGATTATTGTTTCAAAATAAACTATAGAAATGTAGCTACAATTGTTTTGAATAAGTCAATTTGTGATTCCACTATTAGAAATAGTTTTGGCTAGAGATATTTTATGGAAATAACCTTATAGGGTAATACGTTCACGCCTTTTGATATTCCGGATAATTGGGCTCTAAAAGTGGGGTCTAACATTTAAAGCATGTAATGTGGTTAATAAAAAAGCTCATGGGGGCTTATCAAAAGGAAAATCGTATAATATATAGGCTATTTGGCTAATATAGTTCGGAAAAGCAAAGAATTCCTAATCATTTCCATGTTAATACATGTGATAAAATATGAACTTGAATAGAAAATTAAAGCAAAGTCAGGATGTACATGTCATGAAGAACACACATAATAAAATACAACGAGATTGATATTGATGTGTTAGTGTAACAAGGCTCAAAATCTTACTAGCTTTTGTCTACCACTAGTCACTATGTTGATTGCAAAACAAAAACTACTTGTAGTAAAAAGCAGAAATCATCCCATAGAGATTATGTTGAGGCATAACTTAATTCAAGTTGTGTTTTGTTTAAGACTCAAATTTGAGTAATAAACTAAAAAGTAAACTAACTTAAACAAACTAGTGATAAACAAATAATGTAACAATGGAAATCTATCAAGAGAATTAATCAAGTTATAAGAGAGGTGATTTTACCTATCATTAATGCTAACATAATCGTTTATGTGTTCCAGGGGTGTCATTTCTGGATGATTGCAGGGTTGATTAGTCTTTCTCGAGTTACAACCATTCCCTAATTTGTAAATCCTAATCAAATTATGGACTTACAATCTCTTAATTAACAGGTTACTCACAATTCTGGTTAGTTCTAAAGCTCTCTAATAGATAATACAAGATCTCTCTCTATGAAATTACTAACTAGATTGATTGATTGGTTAATTAGATCTCTTAAATCTTGTTAATTCAATCTGATCATTTTTATTTAGCTCACCCTCTCGATTTGTTATCGAAACATGCAAATGCATTAATCAATCACAACACCCAATTTAAATAAACACAATTCAACTAGATTAACATTAAATATAAGCAAAATCCCAAAGGAAAATTTAAAACATCATTAACAACTACCATTCAACCTATCTCCACCTTACATATTAAATGACTAAAAAAGTAATCGGGGAGGGGGGGGGATGAAATCTAGGTAGGATGATTCAGGAAAATAGTGCCAGCAGAAGATCATGTAATTTGGGAAACTTTAGTGTCGAAGCCCTCCTCTTCTTCCTCTTCTTTTTTTTTGTCTCTCTTCTTTCTCTTTCCCTCATGGGTTTCTAAATGTAGGCTAATTGTAATTTCCTTTCAAGAGTCACCTTATAATATTTTTATAGTATTTTCTAATTAAGGTATCTCTAGTGTCTTTCCAAGGTCCGAAATGTCCCTTAAAAACTTAAATCTGAAAGTGACCCAGCGTTAGTGTAGACTCAAGCCACGATTATATTTATCTACTCTCTGTCACAATCGTTGCAAATTCCCCACAATCGTGGCCTTGTACTCAAGCTTCTGTCACAATCGTGGCATATTTGCTAAGATTGTAGGCCTATGTTGCTGCTTCAGTCTCTTTTGGTTCGAGTCTCCTTCGAAATTCCTTCGAATGCCATGAAATACTAACAAGTTCATCATGACACCTCATACATATATAATTGAAACTGAAAAACTTGTTCTCACCCAAGAAACACTTAAAACACAAATATTTATAAACTAACACAATTCTTAACCTAAACACACACTAAACAATCTAATTAACCACTAAAGATATACTTAACTACCTACAAAAATACAATGCAATCTACACAATCACACTACTCTTCTAAACATAATGGAGATTAACCAATCATAAAAGAAAAAGTACATGCTCAAGTTACCGTGAAATTCTCTAGTCAATTCACTCTCTAATCATGATTATATAGTCATAGAAGCAACAGAAACGAAAAAATGTTTGTTTTATTCTTTCTCTTATTTTGATTGGTAACTTAAAACAAGCAAGAAACAAACCAACATGGAAACACACGTGCATATCTAACTAATGCAAAAAATTAAAGGAAAAGATATTTACTTACCTTAAATTGCCTCCTAAGAAGTTCTTTTGTTTAATGTCGCTAGCTCGACTCCATGTTTTCTTCACATGATAAAATTATGGTCTTCAGGTATCATAGTCTGAGTTATCTCCTTGTGAGGTAGTTCAAGATAAGGCCTTGGTTGATAACCCTTTATATTTTGCATATGCCCTACCCTCAAATTCTCAATCTTTACTGAGTCTC